>JANTCA010075607.1:0-19541 GCA_024741275.1 Chironex yamaguchii
CCTACCAGTACAGAAAACGGCAATAAGAACAGCCAGACACAAAGTGTTGAAAAGAAAATAATAATAATAATAATAATAATAATCATAATAATGATGATGATAATAATAATAATAATGGAAAGTTTTTATTCCCTACAAATACAACTCTACATGATGACACTCAACACTCTCAATTAGGCAGGATGGAGAACTTTACCGTCCTAAAAGTGTGCTTAAAATGTTCCTTGAGATAAAATGAAAAATATACAGTTAATACGTTCGAAATATAACATTTGTCCACATCTTGACAGAAAGGAATTTAAAACGTTAATAGGGCTGGACTCGTCCACTCGCTGTCTCTCTTACAAAATATGTAGTATGTACAACGTATACAGATGGTCATAATTTTCTTTTCTAGGTAAAGTTGCTCTTGCTTACAAGTTGATAAACTTTGCAACATACCGATTGTAAATGTCCGTTAATACCGATTGTTCCTATTGCTCCTATCAATAGATTTATGTATTCCATACAAATGTATGAGGATGACAGGTCTTTCAGAACATTTTCGTAACGCCGCTTTTTATGAACCTCATTATTTCCAATGTTTGTTTCGAAACTTGCAGACAGTTCGAGAACATATAATAAACCCTGATTGATTATAAGGAGGTCTGGACGCTTGTTGTTTCCAGTGATAACAGCTGATAGTCTGAAGCTTGGAATATCATCAGCGTAGACTTTGCCATTGCTTATTCCTGTTAGAAAGTTGCCAATCGTCAAAAGGACAGAGTTGTGACGCCAGGTATATCTTTTTCGTTCAAGCATGGATTTACAACCAGAGACGACGTGAAGGAGGGATTGTGGGAGTTGGCAGAAGTTAGACAACTAGCTTTCGACTCTTCCCCAAAATTTCATGTTTTTCTTGTAGGCAAACTGTTATTCAGGTAGTGCATAGAGAAGTTGTATCCAGTAACTTTTTCTTGTGCTCTTTGTTGTCCATTTTAAAGTTAAAACTTCTACCAAGGTAAGTGAACGAGTCAGTAGATAAAACAGGAGGGCACCTTCGGACTAATTTGACTACAATTTGTATTGACTTTCATCATACCGAATGCTTTACATTTGCCTGGCCTTGCTTCCATATTTGCCCAAGAGCAGAAAGCTGTGAAACAGTTAGAAGGATCTGATTTTCATATTCTTGGCCTGTTACTACGCATGCATCGTCTGTAAATTGGAGCCAATTTCTGGGCCTTAAGAGTGCATCATGTTTGTATCCTAATTGAGAGTACTCTTGCTTTCGCATCAGTTGCATAATGATGTTGAATATCATGTTGAACATAAGAGTGCTTAAACAGTCACACTGAAGAACACCTTTAGTCACAGGGATAAATGGTGTTGCAATCCCTGAGGTAATGATAGACGTTTTGAATATCTGTGTAAAAATCTTTTATCAAGTTTTGGATTTCAAATAGAACACGGTGGAATCGGAGTGTTTCTTGGATGAGATTGTGGTGGATCTCTCTGAAGGCGTTGCAAAGATCGAGTAAAGTGATAATCAGATATCATTGCTTTAATCTTGCTTGGTTGATAAGAAAAGCCATTTATGCTGTGTGCTCATATGTTCCCGAAATTTTTAGCATGAAGCCTTTTTGAACGTTATGTTTGTTTTTGAGCAGGAAGTCAAAGATCCTGTTACGAATCAGGGATGTAAATACTTTCAGAGGCACAGACTGAAGTGTTATTAGTCTGAAGTTTGCGGGAACATCGGGATTACCCTTTTTGTGAATAAGCACAGTTACCGCCCTTTTCCATGTCGAAGGTACTGAACCTGCCTTCCATGCTTCCACCAAAATACGGTGGATGTACTTTTTGAGATAGGGCATCTTCTGCAAACATATTATCGATATTTGGTCTAAAGGGCAGGGGAAAACCAAGGTTTTCATTCTTTCAATCAATTTCGTTACTTCTTCGTATATTGGTTCCTTTAAATGGAATTGAAAAGATGGCTTATCGAATTTTGGTATGTGATCAGGTACTCTAAAGAGTTTTCTGGGATTAGTGACACTGAGGGTCTTTTTTGAAGTATTCGATGCACTCAGTTTTTGGAAATGTGGGTAAGATCTCTGATGGCTTTTTGATAAATTTCTTCGCGTAGCTCCAGACATTTTTCTGTACAGGGATGTTGTGATCTTCTGTTGTCGAGAACGGAACTTGATTTTCCGCATTATCCTAAATTTTCTTTAGAAGTTGTTTTGCCACATATCTAATCTCGTCAGAATCGATGTTTTCTGGGAGGGAGATTTTCAGAGCTTTCAATATCCTATTCTGATCATTTTTGGTTTTTATTTTTGTATCGCTCTGCAGGATCAGAGGGGCATCTGTCATTTTCTTTCCCAAATTTTTCCTCAAAGTAATCATAAAGGCATCGATTCATTTTATCTATATTTTCATTCAAGCAATTCGGTGATATCTCCCTTAATGAAAGTGTTTCCTTAAAATGGTCTTCTGCAGCTTTCCATTGTTGTGCAGATTTTGGTAATTTTACCCCTACCTTCAAGATTGGCTCTTTATTTTTACCGTAGATCTGCCCCTTCGTGTCCGACACAGTAACAGGATCTTCCTCGCCCTCTACTTCCATAAATGCATCAGTTATTTCCTGCCCTAGTCCCCAAATCACCCGACAGCTTCGTTGGTTAATTTTCAAGCCACACAGGCCCATGCAGTGTTTCCCACAACAACATTTTGTTATTGTTTGTTGCTTTTGTGATAGAATAGAGTTTTTTTTTCTCAGATTGAATAGCTAGCTTCACGTATGATTGATTCATAAACGTTGTCATGGTTATCACCTTATTTGCTGTTGATTAGTTTTTCACTGCATCTCCATCGATGTCGTCCTAAAACTTGGAAATCTTTCCCACAATAATCGCAAATAGTGAGTACCAGGACGAGTCTAAGAAATGTCAGCGATTTCATGTCTCTCCAATAACAAGTTGTTAGTATTAAGCAAATTTAAGTAAACAGCCTTAGTTCATAAAAGTTTAACCAGAGCTTAGTAGAAGCATGTCAGTCCAATCTCATAAGCAACCACGACCAAGAGAAAAAAAATTCAATCCACAATAACTGTAAACCACAAAAGTGATCACCGAGAACAAAAATACAGTTCCCCTCATACTCCAATGAATCCCGAAGCTAATTGTATTTGACGTATGTTATTAAAATGTTACAAGACTGACTAATGGCTGGTACAAACAGTGAAACGACAGAGCCAGCAGAGGACACGTCCGATCTCATTCATGGCCTTCCAATAATCAAATAATAATAATAACAATAACAATAATAGTAACAATAATAATAATAATAATATTAATAGTAATAATAATAACAATCATAATAATGATAATAGCAATAATAATGATGATAGCAATAATAATACATATTTATACAGTATAAGCCTCTTCGGAACATGTAAGTAATGCTATCAACAAGGTTCTTTTGCATAATTCTAAATTTTTAATAACTTGAGTGTGCCAGAAATTCTGCCACCCTATCCCTGTCATGAGGAGAGGTCTGTTAGTCGCAAGGGTGGCCATTAAAAGCTACTAACATGATTTTTAAGTGAATAAGTATGATCCATCTATACAGAGTTCATTTGGGTCTTAAATTGTTTTTATTGAAAATTTCACAAAAATATTCGAGTTTGGTATCAGGCGAGTCTCATGAGGAATGGCCCTTCTCTGTCGACTGCATTTTAGACATTGCTGACGGATATGGATAACGGATTAGACAGAAGTACGCCATCAGACACTGTCTTGTTCCATTTGATCCTCTCTTCTGTCAGCGTGTTGGGCAAGTACTGGGCATGGAATCTTTTTGTTTTTCAATGTTTGCTTTGCAATAGGAAGGCTTATCTTCAGATATGATCTATAGATGGGATTGTTATTGAATGACCAAAGCGATAGTGCCCCATGCATAAAATGTACTTTCCTTTGGCAAAATAAAGCGTGAGATGACCATCTGTGCCTTCAAACGTGACTTGGAGTGGGTGGGAACATGACGCAAGCTGCTTACAATTTACGTACAGTTGTTGTCATCAGCAAACACTTGAAATAGAACATACCCCTGACATGTGCCTACGAAACGCAATATATTTCGAACAAACTTTATACGAAGCAAGTTGCCATGGTAACTGAAAACTGATTAATCGTTTGCTCCTCGACGTAGATTTTGGTTCTCTCTTCCATCATATATACACTTAAAAGGCACTAGTAAAGAAGTAGCTTGGGAAATAAAATCTTGCCACGTCAAGGCCCTGTCCACCAACTCTAGAAACACCGGACAAAAATATAACTTCAACGTTCCTATTACGAACAACAAATTTTGGTCTCATTCCTAAAACTCTCTGGATCTAGTAAAAGAAAATTAAAAGAGATGAAAGCCTGATACAAAATGAACGGTCTGGATGTTGAAAATTTGAGAAAGATACTGATCAGAGGTAAAGTGAATGATATAAATAAGACAGAAAATCTAACTACAGTTAATTGTACAAGAAAGGAAACATGATGAGGCAGAAGACAAGGAAGATAAGTACAATGATTTGACCAGAATTCCAAGACGAACCACTCATGTATCCTTCTCCTTTAATTCAGTTGTCAATCAATCCCTCAATAACGATTAGTTTTGTTGAAATGAGAAAACCCATCCTTACGGTTTAACTGCCTGTATCTGTCTTCAGCTATCCACTGCCAAGAACACAGACTTTAAAAGATATTGACATGTTATCTGCTTACTTGCTTCCCTTCCCTTATTGATCTTTTTGCTCTCTTGATGTAGTTTTAACTGAGACAGCACCATTCACAGGTGGCGCATAGTATTGCAAGCACAGACAAATCCTTGGCTTTGAAAGTCAGTGAAGATTGCATCAAATTTTGTTGGGCTGAAAACCTCCTCATGAAATTTCAAAACGTAAAGGCACAGTATGTTGTATTTACTAGGTTTTATTTTGTAAACGTAAGCCCGCGACTGTTTTCCTATTTATGCAAATAAAATAAGGCTAGGCAACGTCTACTTCATAAGTTGCCATTCATAGAGAGAAAAAGACACACGGTCATTGAGTTCCCTCTATAAATGGCGCTTACAATATATTTGACGACTTAGTCACTCTAGCAAACAAAAGGATAAGGAAAATCACAGCGAAGAAACAAATGGAGAAACAAACAAACGAATGACAAGAACTAACAGAACTAAAACTAAATATAGGGGTAGATGCATTCAGTCAAACCATTTTGTTTCTTTAATAAAGAATATCATAGCTTCCCTAATTATTCTGTTTTTAATTACATTAAATAATGGAGACCCATACAGAAGCAGTGTGCATAGAAGATTTTGAATCATAATGTGAAATATCTAAATCAGGAATTTCTGAGAGTTGACCAAGGAGACCGCAATGCATTATGCCGTACATTGGGCAGTGCAGGAGAAAATCCTCATTATCTTCTTTTGCCGTTCCACAAATGCAAACAGGCCTTAAGAAATCAAAATTATGCCTGAATTTGTGCTCGTTTAGTGCACTAAATTGCAAACGTAGTTTAGTAAAGTATCTAACACCTATAATGTCGTGAATGTTATAAATAGCATTTCCCACTGGTCTTATATTGGAAAGCAGTTTGTTCTTAAACTGAGCAATGGATACGGAATGTTTAACCTCATTGTCAAGCTTATTCCATTCCATACATCTATTTTGAAAATAGGTATTAGCAAAGCGATTAGTTCATCCAATATTTTGGTTATAAACACGTGGATTTCTAAGATTATATGTTAGCTGGCGTTCATTTGGAATGTCAGTGACCAGATATTGAGGTGTGTCTTTAAGACAAAAAAATGACTCAAGCGACGATACCCTCTCGTATCATAAAGACTTTCCCAACCTAATTCGTTGTATAGTCTCTCCCTACTTGTACCTCTCCATGCACCCGTCACGGCTAGAGCTGCTAAATACTGAGTTTGCTCAAGTGCTTATGCAAAATGAGATTGCATTTTAGGATCGTATTGATGATATATTATGTCACCATAATCTAATTGAGGCCTCACGTAAAGCTTATCAATCTGATCAAGTACATTTCTGGATACGAATTTCGATAGATCCAATTTAAAATCAAGTATCACTCCTAACTGCTTATGTTCCATTTTTTGTGCGACTTGATCATTTCTTGACAGTAGAGGTGGTTGGTTGGGCTTGAAACTGTTGCAGGAGAATATGACTTCTTTACTTTGCTGCGACTGTGGAAAAGCATGCCATGAAACAAGCTTGTCCTCGTGGTTGATGGGTGTCTAATGCCTCGGACGTCCGTCTCAGCAAGCCCTGAGAAAACACCATGTTTGTCACAGGTAGGTGGGACTCTTTCACTGAAGAGGCACTTCTTAGACAACTTTAGAAACATCTTGGTGATGAGTTTACTACCACTCTATGGTACATCTGTATTATATATATTAATATCGTTTCCTGGGTCTTGTTGAACTTTTGTTACTTTATAGCTGTTCTTAGCTCCGACTGTAGGATGCGTTAGGCTGTTTGGTATATTTATTGGTATGGCAGCGTGACATGCGTCCAATCGGTCTGTTGGCATAAGGACCATATAGAACATCTCACATCTTACGGTGATTCTGTCTAGGTCTTAGATAAGAGTACAATCTTCCTATTTTTTTAGAGTAGTGATTTTACCTTTATTAAAGTACTGCTTTTTTGATGGACCTAATACCTCTGCTGTCTCTTAAGGCTTGCAGTACGCTGCGTTCATTAAAGACTGAGGTTTCCTATTCCTCGATATGTCTTACGGTCTTCCATATGTTAGTGCAATCAATGTGTTATAGGCTTACTTTGCCTCGCTTTTATCTTCTCCTATATCTCTCTTAACTGATCAGTTACTGCAGAGTAAGGGTTTTCCTGATTTTGATGGCATGTCTCTTCATGGTGTTTTCAATGCAGCATAGCTGATCTCTGATTTCATAGTTTGTGTTTAGATCATCTGATATTGCCAGTACCTCGAATCTGTTGAATAGCAGCAGCTGGTATTGTTGGTTTCTCTTCTAGACATTGAATACTTGACTTTTTGCGTCGTTTGATGAACTTTGCTTTCTCTGTTTTCGTATTTGTGTTAAGAGCTGATATGGCAGTTATGTAGTCACTCTTTGAGTTAAGTCTTCACGAAGACAGAAATATCAGTTACCGAGCTTGGTGTATTGGTTCCACATAAGTTCAGCGAATGTTACCGCAGGTGGTTGTTGTAACACAGCTAAAGGACCCATGCATGACTCATTAGATTTTTTCTCCCAACTTTGGCATTGAATTCACCCTTAGGAAAGTATTCCTAATTTTGTCGATGGGAAGAAAAAACACCTGTACCTTCTGATCAATATGCTTCGTTGTTAAAAAGTATAATTGGATGATGCTATGATTTGCACGCTTGATGTAAGGATTGACAATGGTACTGAACCCATACATTAGGAAATTTCCTAGATGTCCAATGACACTTTTGAGCTCATCTTTCCATATTCAATGGTCTTCAGTTTGTACAAGCTGGGTGCACTGTCACTACCCTGATGCAGCAAGCCTGATGGAGGAGCCAGTTTAACCACGGACAACCCGAACATTAAACAGGTAGTATTGACTTACTGTACCCAGTACTACTCTTTAGTGACCTGATGAGAACTGTCAAGCAAAGTCAATTTAGATGCCACCATGTGTACTTCTGCTGATCAACAATCGTAGGAAATAAGCAAAATACATACGTGTTCAATACTTATACAATGACTGCCTGCGGTTCTTAGAAAAATATGACTCAATTAGAAACTCCTTATTATAAAGAGTATGATGGTTAACATGTTTTGTTTCATATTTTGCTTTGAACAGAATGACAAATTATGGGTGTTTAGCATCATCACAAATCTGAGTACCATCTTTTTGCATAATTGCTACCTGTATACTCTAAATTGTTGGTAGCTGTTATCTCGCACAAATAATGAGACCAAAATTCTTTGCGATAAGAATGGTACATTTTGCAGGCGGCATCAATAATATTAGCAAATCCGGCTTAAAATGACAATGTAGCATTACTTCATCAGGTATTATCTTACCAAAAATTGGTAAAAATATTGATTTTTCTCTTAATTTATTAACAGAAACTGTTATCAAGTTTTAAAGCACTATGTTTTATTGAATTCGTCATTTAAAAGAACAATCTGGTTAGGATGCTGCCTGTCTTTTTACGTTGATTTTCAAACAAGACAGGGCATTGAAAAAAATGTACTTGTAGAGCATGTGTCTTTGAACACTATTTCAACAAAACTAACGATTAGGTCATAGTATCATTGCGGCTTCTTTCAAGTGCAACTTAAATGTGGCGCAAAGAACATTTAAATGCTTTATAAAAATTAAAAGACTACTTAGCAATAGCTCAGTGGAAGGAATTCTCTGATAAGAGAAACGAGAATATTTTTACTGCAGTTATAATCCTGTAGTGTCTTGCATGGGCATATCTCAACATACAATTTATTATAATATGAGAGGTTGCACTTTCATACAAGGGATGGAGATGAAGATGCAAAACCCCTTGATTGTTTCGTGTCTGATTAGTTAAGTAGATGTTATGTTGAATGCATTTCTTACATCATCTGAGTAGCTACAACCATGAAGTGTCCATGGCAATTTCAGCTCAGTTTACATTTCCTGTAAGCGATAGTAGGCCAGTAGGAAAAAGAATTCTCTTAGAGATTCTAATCACACATAGCCAAAGGTCGTATATAGCTGAAAGCAGGGGTAGCTGTCCATCAGAAATTTTGAAAGCAGCTACATTTGTATATTGTATTTCAGTTTACTTGTAAAGTCCGCAGGAAAAATTGTTACTGAACGTTCTTCATAGTAGTTGCTTTCTCTTACCTATACTGATACGCAGTTTCGGGGATACATTTTTGAAGACATCTATTTTTAAAATTCAGTGAAATTTTTGGGGTGGTTTTCGGAAATTTTGGTAAAACTAAAAAATTTAGGTGAAAATTGAATTCTCTATACATTGATATGTTAAATAATATATTAACTAAATCAATTGCTTGAGAAACAAAAATGCTCACTTACAAACCATTGTTTTGTATTCTGAATATAATCAACCATACTACGCCTAGATAAAAATAATTTTTAGCTCATGAGTTTAGACTTTTGCTGAGTTGTCAAAGACAGACATTTTTGCACCCTTATTTTTAAATATTTTGGACTCAAAAAAGTCAAGCCTGATAACAAACCTTTTTAGAAGGCTAGACAAAAAGTAACCCATACAACAGTGCAATGTTTCGTAATATTTTTCACTTTTAACTGGATTAATTTAGATGCTGATTTAGAGGAACATTTTGACTTTTTCATGAATTCTGATTGCAATATGATAGTTATGCTAAAAACAAAAGAGAAAAACAAAAGTAAAAAATGAACCTGTTCATCAGTGTATTCAATGCTATCTGGGTAATATTTGTAAATCAGAAGACATTGAAAAGGACACACCATGAATTATTAAGGGTCTGTATATATCCAATAAGAAATAAAGGTAGCAATAAAAAGGAAATTGTTCATTTATATTTGCATGTATGCAAATCAATGGGCTTATTTGACAAGGCAAGGGCAAAGGGGACATCCATTTCATGTTTAGGGGACCAACCTTGTGTCTGGGGATGAGACGGGTAGAGGGGCTAAAATCAAGCATTTACAGTTTCAAATTTTTGCAATCTTTATTATAAGATGACTTTTAATCATAAATTCCATTGAAAAGGAGGTAATACACAACCCTGTCACATGCCAGTAACGATAGGAAATGGTCGTGACAGCTCTAAATTGGTACAAACAGAGCCTTAGTGCGTATATTAGATCACCAAACTCATAGTCAGGTCAAATCCCAGCTTGCTAGTCACCACGTTTATGCTCGTAGAGCGCAAGAGGGCGTGGATTCACATTGCAGCTTCAGGTGGATATTCACTATCGAGTTTAGTATTAAGAAATGATGGGTCCGAGTTGCACTGCTAAAAGAAATACTCAGTCCACCTGGTTGACTAGTCTGTCGACGACTTGATCGGATCCTTAAGCTAGTAGGCATCTTGAGCAGCGAAGCCGTGTTTGCAATTTTGGCAGCCTTTTGCATTTTAGCAGCCGTTCACCTCATCAGCTTTCAGCGAATTTTTTATGTCGCGACACAGCAGTTCTGTTCGTGGTTTTCCTGCGCTGCTCAATGAGCCGCATGGTTTCTCGCGAAATCTATTTGTAAGTTCTGCTCCTCTTGACTTACGCAAATGTTAGGACAGAAATGAAATGTATCATGCATGACATCTTGACAAAGGTATTGGCAGGACATCACAAGTGTAATGAAATGGCATGAGAATGACTCTTGTAACGGAGAAGTCAGCATGAAAACAGAGTGGAATAATTTAACCAATCAAGCACAAATTGGAAAGCTAATCGTTCTTTATTTTATTATATGTTGGAAGTGTTGGAACCAAAATTTAATGATAACCACGAAAGATCCTTCGTGGTATCTAATTACTACTTGATAATAATCATAGGAAAACAAATGAGAACATTAAATCTTATGTTGAAGGGTATTTAAATTGTTTCACACGCACTTGAGGAAAATGGCAATGAGATGGCACTTGTAGATTAAACAGTACTTTAAAGTAATTTTTGACCCAAAACTGTAAATCTTGTTTTATCTCGATGATCTAGTAAACTCTGTCATGTAACTTACCATTTAATTGTTGTAAATTTTCGAATTGGTCCCCTCGAAAAGCCCTCCCCCTTTGAACAAGACCCCACTGCAAACATGTTGATTTTTGACACCTGAGGTTCCCGTTGGCTTTTAATCGAGTTACGACAAAAATTCATGCATTTGACAATGCTAAATTAAATGCTCATTAAAGAATCGCTTACTAAAATATACGAGGTCTTTTAACACTGCTTTCGTTATGTATGGGCGAGATTGAGTAGATTTTGTTTTTCTGGCAGTTTGGTCACCAATATCTGTGCATGCTTCGCAGCTTCTGATTCTCTTTGTATGCAATATACTTCACTGAAACAACTAAATCAATTTCTCTTTGTATCTTCCCAGTAACAACAGGAATCGTGTGTATTTGCAGCATCGAGAAAATAGTTTATCAGTTAAGAAATTATTATTGCACATCAGTTCTACTCCTGCCTTAGTATACCACGTTTCCTTACATATAGGATGCCCCTCGTATTGAAGTCATAAATTCCGCTTTAAAATTCATATCGAGACGTACTGGTAGCCCTCTGGCCATTTTATATTCAGTAGCAAGAAACTACTTTACCAAATCAATCGTAGAGATTATAGACTAACTTTACATTTACATGATTATGAAAAGAATGAGGTTTGAAAATTTTTAACTGGTATAAAGTATTGTGCTAGATTAAGCCCACATCAAAAAGATCAAAAAGGTGGTTAATTTGAGGACTTACAGTACTATCTTTTTTACTGTACCCGTCAGCAGTGTCTACTGCAATCATTTTAGGGTTTTAATGACACATGTTCAATACTACGAGAACATCTAGTATTTTAACAATTCTAGTTATTGATGCAGATGGTGGATTTACGACTGCCCGTATCAAAGTTTATGAAAGAAAGTACACTGATGGGCAAATGAAATGTTTGACTGGATGGTTGACCAAAACATTTTCTTTTCTATTTTCTCAAATTGAAGTTACTTGTTTTTTGACATTTACTGTTACCTTCGTTGATAGAAAAACGTATTTGTGCCTTGCGCTAGAATTTCTAGTTCTTTCTAATAATAGTATGATCTTAAGGTTTATCTCAAAAGCATTTTCAGCAGAAAAACTAGCCCCTAGTACTGACATCTAACGTATGACCTTGTCCATGGCTTGATGAATTTATAAAAACAGGCGCCTAGTGAAGAATTTTAACAGATGTAAAATGAAGTATGTTAGATCAGACACAGGCCCTTTTAACTGCAATTCTAACGCCTTTCATGGTCTGTAAGAATTATCCAAATATTCTTAGTCGTTCACCGTAAATGCTCGTAAGCGTTATTTTATGTCTCTTCATAGGCGAATGCTGTCTTTGTTATTACTACAGTTCTTAATAGCTTAAATGACTCTGGCAATATCATCTTGACGTAGTTCGTTTGAAATGTAAAAGAGTAAACGTGTAAACTGATGACGTCCAAGAGTGAGGTTAAACGTGCTTGTTTGAAAATTCGTCAGTTCTTTCAAATATCATTTCAAATATCTTATTTAGCGAAATGCTTTGATTTAGACATTTTGGGAAATAGTTTGTACTGAGGGAAGCTGGTAGTGCTGAACTGCCAACTTTATTAAAATTACAGTATGAGGGCCAATACAAATGCAGTTTTCCATCTGGTGTGATAACAATTTCTGTGCTGTTAGCCCAGCCAGTGGGCTCTAATTTTGTTAACAATTTAAAGATGCTCCAATCGACACAGCATCCCATTACATAATACATAAGCAATCCTTCTAGGAGGCTGTGCAGTGACGAACATCTGTCTTGGACAAACAAACTCACGAAAATGAAAAATTGAAGTTCTTGTAAAAAATCTTTATAGGTTGGCATAA
Source organism: Chironex yamaguchii (assembly GCA_024741275.1). Classification (NCBI taxonomy): domain Eukaryota; kingdom Metazoa; phylum Cnidaria; class Cubozoa; order Chirodropida; family Chirodropidae; genus Chironex; species Chironex yamaguchii. The sequence goes on from JANTCA010075607.1 coordinate 12,608, forward strand.
CACATTTAACCAAGAACAATTATTCCATGGTATCCAAACAAATTATTAATTAAGAAACTTAATGTCTGTAACAATAAAAATTATATGCAATGATTTGTTCTTATGTTTTCAAGATACCAAATACTTCGGTTGGTGATAAGTATTTTATTCACGCGAGAGCAAGGTTATCCTTAGAACTCCCATTTTAAGGACTATGTCATATTCATGCACTAGATTAGATTAACTATGAGTAGAGAAAGGATAAAATGTGGTCATACATGCAACTCAAAGATTGCCTTGAAAATTTAAGACATTGTGGTAAAAACATAATTAAACAGTTTTTTTATATCTATACTTTCCTTTCTAACGATTCATACTCTGAAGAGTGTCGTCCTTGTTGGTTTAGTTTCAGAAAACGTTATCGACAGAACGTAGAAGAGGAGCTGATAATCTTATGTTATTATTGTTGTTGATTATAACGTTACTATTGTTGTTGCTTATTAGGTTATCACGGTGGTTAGTTATTAGATTACTTTTTATGTTAGTTTATTAGTACAATTTTTTTCACGTTGTACAACTTGTTTACACGATTGCATGGAAAAAATAAATCTATTGACAATACCAAGCTGAAAAGGTTTTATTGAAGCACGAACTTGTCATGCGTCGAACTAAATTGAATTCATTACGGCCTTTGTTGGACAAGGCCTGCCATACAAAACTGCTTTTGTTGCACTTAATGAAATCTACCGTACTGATTAACACTTCGCACATTTCAAGTATTTAAAAAGTTCATTGATTTCAGCGCATGAGACGTTTGACGCTTCAACAGGGATTTAAACTCTCAAAAAGCGAAAGATACTGTGTGTCCTGGGATCTAGGTATTAATGAACACTGTGGGATCTGGGTACTAATGTAAATTACAAAATATGTCAAGTAAAGTCTTTCGATTTTTGGGGTTTGTCTAAGATGTTGTGAAATTGTGAGTTTTGGTGCTCCTTGCTTATCTTCTTGAGGCCTACAATATTAAAAATACTGACACTAACAAGATCGAGTCAAGTATAAAATTGTAAATTAATACCGATTCCAATATTGCCATAAATATTCATACCGTGAAGGATAATGGCTTTCTGTCTATCCAAAGAGACAGTATGCATTAAGTCTAAAACCAAGATGATAGTGTCCATGAATTTTGAAAACCAAAGGTTAGTGTCCATGAAGTTTAAAACAAAGTGACAGCCTATATTTTAGAAACAATGAAAAAGTCAAACATTGAGTAGCCGTTGAGGTTAAAAAAGAGAAGTCAGAGCGTAATTAAAAGGTGAAATCCAGAAAGCGTGAAGTCCATGCAAAAGTACACTAAAATAGAAATCCCGAAACATGTTTTGAAGAAAATACTATCCATAATTGCAAAGTAGTCTAAATTTTACCCATAATGACGAGAAAACGTTTGCCAAATTAAATTTGCATCAAATATCTGAACTGGAAAAACCTATATGAAAGTGCCCGAAAGCTTGAAAAGTCTAAGAATCTTCTGAATGATGCACTTGTTCCGTAGGAAATCGACAATGCTAATGTGTTTTAGCAAGGCACACTAGAATCTAAGCAATGAGGATTGGAACATATTTTGAGAGGAAATGCTGCGAGGAAGTTAGTAGATACAGAAATCGCAATTTGAAGAATCTTATTCTCAAAGACTCTCATTCTGAGGTTATTATGAATTTCTTGCAAACCTAATCCTAAGCACTGGTAACGCTTTTAAACTCTTAAACTTTATCTCATTGCAAATCAACAATTAAAAAGCATTTTGACTGAGTCTCCATGCATCAGTTGCGTTTTGTGTTAAAAGGTATCCACAGACCAGTCTTGACAGTTTACAAATAACTTTCCTTGAACATAACATTAAAACTAAGCTAATTGTTGTAATTGGTAGTGACATGTTTGCCCAAGAACCTTTCCTGAGTAATGCTATCAATAAACTTTTAATAAAATGTCTGGATAGAACAACCTTTAGATATCTCTGTTTCAAACACTGAGATAAACGACATTTATATATTTAAGACGACCTCTTATTGGTATATTTTCTGCTGTATCATAAAACGGGATAAAAACTTGGTTAGAGTTTATTTTAACAAATTCCAAACAGTGGTTCGTCTTTGAAGATTAGTAGCACAATTGGTGCAGAAGATCCAATCACAAGCAATATTTATCTATAGATTTTCTTGTGAATCCTGTAGTACCTGTTTTGTGGGTGAAACATACTAGCATTTCTGAACTCATATGCAAAAACGTTAATTAATGAACAGGAGCGTACACTTCTTAAAAACACTTGCAGTTATCTTCTGAAAGTAGAAACTCCTCCTCAGACGCACTATTAGATATGGTAAGGAAGTGAAGACATGTTATTTCGCATTCACATCGCTCAGATTTAGTAATTATGTAGGGAGAAAATATTGAAATCCTAACATTTGAGGCAAACAGATTATAACACTTTACCCTGCGTGGTCAGGAAAGGAGAGAAAGAATAAAATGCTAGACTAGGCCAACTTGTCAACGATTTCAAACACATTGTTTAGCGAGGGTTATATCCATAGATATAAAAGGTCCTTTTATATCTATGGTTATATCCCTAAATATCCAAGGAATAAGATGCTTAATTAAAGATTTTTGTCTAGAATATGAATAAGCTTTTCAACACAGTACTTTTTTTCTGCTTACATGGAGTAAAACCAGAGCAATTATGCGAAATTATTTCATACTTACTCCGAGGTTTCAAGGAAACTTAAGTCCAATCTCTGGAAGGCTGTTAGAGGTTATAAAAAGACTTTTGAGAAAGTGATAGAGAAACGTAAATATCTCTACATGGACATCGTTAATAGCAGCAAAATTTTATCTGAATGAAAAGTGAATATTTGCCTACAGGTTTAAAGCATTGTATCTCAGCTACAGAACTGACAGGTGCACATAAAAAAGTTTCATGCTTGATGGTTAAAAGCCCTTATGCAAGTCAACTTGAATTGCGAACACAACCTTCAATCAACATATCACTTTGTGTATCATCGTTGTCAATGGATGCTTCAGTTAAAACTTGTAGCAATTAAATAACATTCATGTTTCGGAGCATTTTCTGAAATAATATAGAAAAATTAGCCCTCTGAGCATTAAAACGGCATTCGGTCCAGACCGGATTCACATAGTATCGCCGTTCAATTTGATTCCAAATGTTCTCTGATAGCAAATCTAAAAATATACGGATCAACCAGTTTCCATGTTAATGTTAGGCCAATCTATACTTTTTGAGTACGATTCAGATCGGATCCACTCTTGTAAAACCAGTGTCACATGAAAATTTAATCTATTCTCACGCGTGTTAATTAGCGCAGTTTCTCGACTCTCGAGAAAGTAAAATACTCGATTTAAATTGCCGAACGATAAAAACTGGTTATGTCTGACAAAAGGTCTTGAAAGAGAATAACAATCATGAAAAAACCCATATTTGTTCAAATTATCGAAGTTTTAGGCAAAAAAGTTGCAAACATTAATGTTGCTTTAGGAACATCATTGCCCACAAAAGATATCTTCCTTTTCTCTTCTCTGGTCAATCTTAAGAATTCCACAATTCCTACATTTAGTCAACTTTCGTAACTGCCTTTTGGTGATCCTGCATACGATAATAGAATAACATCCATCTTGTTTAGACGCGTCTCAGTACATTGCTTTTCAGATCACCTGTGACATTGTCAGTTTTTTATTCATTTTTAGTTGGCTCTGAACTAGCTTTGAATATCAAAGTTGTAGTCATGTGTAAAACATGCGATGAAAAAGAAATATTATTGATCGATGAAGATACTATAGAAGGTGAAGCTAGTAAACTCAAACATCAAAAACAGTGAAAAAAGATTTGATATATAAGTTGTGACTATCTGTTTCCCTCGGGAGGTTTACAAGAATTGAAAAGTTTGAAAAACAAATCTTGGACAGTATGTACAGATCAAATTAAAAAGTTCAAATGTTTTTAAACTATGCGTCATGGCTTTGCAATTCAGAATTAGAGGAACAAATCGATCAAATGCTAAAATACGAAAACATTCCTAGACAACTATCCAATCGTGCACGTTTTGTATTCATTATGAAAGTAAACTTAAAACTTGGGATTATCTTTGTCTCTCCTCTTTATCTAGAGATGGTCTCAAATACAGGTAAAACTGTATATTTAGAAGGCTTATCAACCAAACGGTTGCTTGAAATAATTTGTAGTGCTGTTCTTCTCTTATATGTTCCAAACATTTCGATAATCCTATTTACAGTAAGCTACATTCTTGCAAAATGGCAAAATAAATCAATTGGACTGCAAAACTATTGACGCAGTATTAATTTGGTGCACCTTTGATTGCATGAAAAATAGAACTACAGAGATCTAATTGCACTTAAAGCATTGCATATTAGTCTTACCCTCTCATTTCAATTCCATCCATTTCCAATTTCATCTTTCTATTCTATTTTTTTTTTCGCCTGTTTGTCTTTGGTCGAACAATTATTTAATAAGTAACTTCGCTAAAATTGCTATATAACGTATACGAATAACGTATGGGAAATTAAAGACTGCCTCCTTGCTTAAGTCACTAAGTAATTCAATAATTTAGTCCCTACGATACTTATTTTAGTCTCTTGATTTAAGTATGTCTTAGTTTTGATGGTCTAGCTGGGGTATTTTGCCCATTAACACCAAGCAAGCTCCCTTTATTTAGAACAGAAATTGAGTTATAATTACATATTGCATTTCCTGACGCTCGTCTCTGCATTCTTAAAATGGGCTGCTCAACTTGACCTGGTTATTTGTAGGGGACTATCGGATAACTTGAGTTCTTTTAAAATCACATGCTATTAACTGATCATGACACACCAATTTCCATGGAAACAAATTATTTATAAGGTGACTTTTACATTGGTTGTTAAATAGACTGCTGACGATGACATAATAAGATGTCAAAATACTCGTTATATGATCAATGCTTTTCCTTGAATTTTAAAGTTGCGGTGTTCATAGGTTATACTAATTGCTGTGAATAATCCCAATTACCTTCTAATGCTAAGAAAACCAAACGTATTGTGCATAATGCACAACATATTTGATAAGACCCTATCAATAGTTATACGAGGTAGAGTTGAGCAGGTCACACTAAGTAACTAAATGAAGTTTGCAGGCTAAAAACAGGTTTTAACAAAGGCATTTCCGGTTTTAAGGTGTGGTAAGATCCTCATGAAACATTGATGGGTTTAACTAAATTCTTGTTCTAACAAAGTATTTCCATATGCTCCTTTCTCCTGTACTTAAGAAGATATCAAGAAATTGAACTAGGGATTATTAAACTTTACTCTTAGCCATGCCATGATCATCTCCTCACACTAATTACAAACACTGGTAATTTTTGTATGCATGCTACTCCCCAAAAGTTTAAATGAAAGTCGGCTACATCCAAAAAGGCCTTAGTAACGTTGCAAAGAGCAGAAAATGGACATAGAGAAACCTGCCATACATTGCTCGAAACACAGGCTGTCCAATATGACCTTACTGAGTAAACAGAATGATTGTGAATTTTGGGCCTTTACAAGTTAAGGGAGGCTAAACTCTGTGCTGAAAATCGTGAAATTTTGAAGCTTGACAGTACCCAAGAACCTAACAAGATTTGAAATTTGTTATCGGGTCTAATAGAGCAGAATTGTTACTATGACTCAACAACTCATGAGAGGTCATGCCATCAATTGTAGGCTCAAATACTGGCTGTCCTTTAAATTGATCTCACTTTTGAGCCATGTGTCCAACAGAAACACTTCTAAGTTTTATTATATTGGTTTACATCATAATTGCTTTCAAATTTTTGTTTATTTAAGTACATTTTTACTCACTCAGAGTTTCAAAATTTTCTCAATTGGTTGATCTTTAGAAGACAATTCTTACGAGAAAATATCAATGGGATCAAAATATTAAAAACCAGTAAATTGTGCTTTGTAAATAAGCACGTTAGCATAACCACGCCATTTTTTGATATTATGACGTCATAATATTAAGAATGTCGAATGTATAAATAATATTTACAAAGTATGGTGACAGCATTTCAGTGGTAGAACCATAACATCTTATTACAAGACATATGTTTGACAAATTCTTGTTGCAGACGTCAGAAAATTGACGAGTGCCCATTGACAAAATGATATGTCAAGTGACCATATCAACAAACAGGTTTTTTTGTTGGTCAAAGTGTTGTTAACTGATAGGAAGTTACAAGATATGAAAAGCATAGGGATACACGGTGCATAGCTAGCTACTTTAAAGTACGTTGATCGATCTATTCGCTCAGCTTAACCTTTGAAGGGTAAAAGTATTTTGTTGCGATTGTGTTATTTTTCAGGAAGTAAGCGTTAGGGAACGAAGTGAGTTGAATGCAGCTTCACTTCGGCGTTTCGTTTGTTTGCTTGTTTGTTTGTGTGTGTGTTTGTGTGTGTTTTTGTGTTTGTGTGTGTAATGCCAAATGTTCTCGAGAACTACTGGATCGATGATGTTCTAAGGCGCTTTCGATAGAAAATCATAATCTATATTGTCGCCATATTGTTATTTTCCTACGACCTCTTGTTCGAGAGATATTCTGCAAAAGATATTTTTCGTCTTGCAGCAGGAAATAGTTAAAGAGGAAAATACTTGCCTTACAGCTACCGAGAGATACATTGACTGCAGTCCATCTTGCTGATAAGGTGCTCCGAATTATGGAACCAAATCGACTAAACCTTTTCTGTTTGTATGTTATGTATGCTAACCTTCTCTGTTTGTATGTTATGTATGTTAACCTTTTCTTTTTGTATGTTATGTATGTTAACCTTTTCTGTTTGTATGTTATGTATGTTAACCTTTTCTGTTTGTATGTTATGTATGTTAACCTTTTCTGTTTGTATGTTATGTATG
>JANTCA010075607.1:19641-36435 GCA_024741275.1 Chironex yamaguchii
TTAACCTTTTCTGTTTGTATGTTATGTAAGTTAACCTTTTCTGTTTGTATGTTATGTATGTTAACCTTTTCTGTTTGTATGCTATGTATGTTAACCTTCTCTGTTTGTATGTTATGTATGTTAACCTTTTCTGTTTGTATGCTATGTATGTTAACCTTTTCTGTTTGAATGTTATGTATGTTAACCTTCTCTGTTTGTATGCTATGTATGTTAACCTTTTCTGTTTGAATGTTATGTATGTTAACCTTCTCTGTTTGTATGTTATGTATGTTAACCTTTTCTGTTTGTATGTTATGTATACTAATCTTCTCTGTTTGTGTGTTATGCATGTTAACCTTCTCTGTTCGTATGTTATGTATGTTAACCTTCTCTGTCTTTTAGAAGAAAATGTAAGCAAAAACATACTTGTTGTCAGTAACTGATCACTCAAATCACAAAGCAGAATTTGCATAAAGTCTTAGCTTTATGTGTCTGTAAAAAGGCGTGTTATTATCACTCTATATTTTACTTCAATAGATTATGTTTTACCCGTAAAAACTTGGAAACGTTAAGTACATATTGTGTCCAGTCCTGTTTGGGAACACTCGCAAATCAATTTGTAACCAGAAATGTACCCCACCCTCCTCCCGAGAAAAGTCCAGAGCTCTAATTTTAAAAATGGATGTTTTCCAACAATCTAACGTTGTGATGTAAATGGAGAATTTGAGATTATAGGTTGACAAGAACTAGGGCTATCTAAATTTCGTCAAAAAAGTAACGAAGAATCATGCCACAGAAACTTGTTTAATTCTTTAGAGTTATGAGAAACTCTAAGCAATTAAAGAATTTTCGAATTCGGTATTTCCTGTGAAAAGACGTACAGCAGCACCTCCTCAAAACGTCCATGGAATGTTTCTGCTTACAAAATGGACTTGTGAGATTCCTTTTACTAAACATTTTTAGCAGGGACGTGGCTACGGGTATGACTATTTCCTCAGCACATCTCAAACTTTTGATGGATTTTACCATCAAACACAAATGTCAATGTTTAGGTTAGCAAAGATAGTACTATCTCGCTTTTCTACTTTTTTGTCTTAATATTTCCTGTCGTAGACCAGAGGATAAATATCTGGTATATACTTTCTTCGTATGAAACGTCTACCATCCACTTATTTTAATCAAATTCATATCATGTTTACTTTCAGAATGTAGAGGATAAACATATTACTTACAATAAACGTCATTATTGCAATTACCAAATTATATATATTTCTCAATTCTCTAGCAACATCTACCTGGTCTAAAATTCTAGTGCTTACAATAATTGATCAACCTAATTAGGTATCAAATAGTATTTTATCAGTCTTTCTTCTAAGAAGTCCAATTAATAGAGAAGCTAACACAGCTCTGTGATCGAAGTTGAATTTTAGTTACCTCACTGGTATTTTACCTATCCTATATAAATGTTGATTTGACTTGACTCTGCTGGTGTCTTCTTTCTACACGATGATTTGGGTTTATTGCCATGTTTGTCATCAATACCGTTATAATATGAAGATTCATGAGAACGCAGCATGAAATTTCTTGTTGTTTTGTATATTGGGGAAAAACAATAAATTGCTAACTGGCAAAGCACTTGCACGGTTCCATTTTAAACGTTACCTGCTGAGCGCATGATGTCTCGATTATTAATAATTGACGCTTGATTTACAATGAAAATACTGTATTGGTAAACGATAACGTGCCAGTTAATAAAATGTGCATATTTTGTATCTTCAATGCAGTCTTCCACCCTTAGTGCATATAGGAACCCGATTTGTTGACACCGCATGCTTAGATACGTTTTGCTAAAAAAACTTTTAAGCTTTGTTCAGTGATGCAGACATGAACACCAATATCACACAGAAGCATACTGACTCTAATTTCATTATCTTTGTGCATTTCAGTCAGATTGGACAAATACAATTGTGATGCACACTATATTAGGATGCTCTATGCATTACATTGACGTAACACTAAGTACAATTGATCAAGAAGCATATAACCAATTCACTTAAAGTTTCCTCTCTTGTTACATCTGTTTAGTTCAATGTATACTTCAAACAAATATACAACAATAAAATCCTGTGAGTTGCCTTAAAAACAGTAGTGGCAGTGTTGATAAACCATCAGACTCTTGAACTAGAGGTTCCTTCTTCATATTTTCATATGGTTGGATTGTCTTGCTATGTCCGTAAAAGTACTTCCGTGTGCTATTTGCTTGTAAAATTTACATGTATACGTTTTTGATGTTTTTTGCTAACAAAAGGCATATACCTTTGTAATGGCCTGGAGGTACGTATTCCTGATTGATATTAAATAATACGCAATATTACTTTTTTCTTTGGCTAATTTTACTCATACAAAGTAATGATTAGGCAGTAGTACCCTCAGGGACCTCGTGGGGAGGACTGGTCTGGTTCATGAGCCTAATGGTTTTCTGACTGTGCCACTACACTCTTTTTACATAAAAACAATTCTATAGGAACTCCAGCCTTGATTTTGGCCAAAATTAAGAACAGACCCTAAACAAGCTGGCCTTTTTAAAAGCGAGAAAATATCTTTAGAGAAACACTAGCAGACTGTGAGAAAATCAAGTGAAAATTATCGACAATTACATTTTCACAATTCGAATCCATGATTTTAATGGCGTATCACTCTTTTGCTACTGAATCACTGTCTATGTAATAAAATGTTGTCTTTGCTAAGTTGATTGATCGTTTACGATTTTCCGTGTGTTAGATTTGTTCATGTTAATTTTTTTAACCGCTAGCATTCTAAATTTGCTTATTGATAATCAAGCATACAGGTGACAGCCAAAAATAAGTAAGCTTCGAAAGGATTTTAGAATTAAGAACAATTTAAGAACATTTTAGCCTGAAAATGGAAAATTTAAGAACAGCAAGCCTTAATCATAATTTACTGGTCTTTATTACGAAAGTATTGCACTGCTGCTAATCTTTCTGAAAGTATGCGAGTGTCCTTAATGTGTACAAGAGAACCTGCAACAGTACCGTGAGCTACAACTTTAATCAAATATTGTTTAATGGTATTGTTTGAGGCTTTTTTGGCTCTAAATTTGAGTCAATTTGAAACTTTAACCTTTTCACTCCCAATTTCAATGTGAATTTTCGTAACGTGAAAAGTTTCATCTTCGCTATTTCTACAATCCACAATGTACTGTGGTGTAATGTGAAAGTAACCTATTGTCCCTAACAATACTAATTTTAGATAAGAAACTTTAGAGAGTTTTCAACTTTTCAGACAATACGGTTAATGACAGCAATGAATAGCTTACAAGGAAATAATGCGAAAACAAATAGACATAGCAGTTGAAAACATATTCCTACTCAATCAATGAGAGGTTACACAATCAAAATCATCAAATATGACACTTCAAATTTAAAATCAAGCAATGCAACAAATCTTTACAATGCATCAGAATTAGGCACACACTTGTAATGTAATCTAAACTTACAAAAGAAGTTCATTATGACGTCATTTTCTAAAGATCAAACTTGAAGTGGAATAGACTTTCCAATTGTCGTAATTAATTTTAAGTTATATTGTCAAAAAAGGAAAGTCTCTATTTGGATGTTTAATCAAAGATCAGTTGAAGCCTTTAAGTTCCTTTTTCGTACTTCATATGCAGGAAAATGACCGCACAGGAAGCATCAAATACTGCAATGTAGGAATTACTGACTTCAATGGCATTAGATTCATGCCATCGTAGCTGAAAAGCAAAGTTGCTTTTGAAGTTTTAATTTTTGTAAGGTGACAATAAACCTAGTAAATACAAAGATACTCATTACAACTTAAAATGAATAATTAAATCAAAATAGTGTTATCTAGAAGGAAAAAAATGAATTCATATTTCGTAAGCATAAAAAAGCTGATATATATATATGTACAATGTATGATTTGCATGTGATATTTTTTACTTCAGTTAATAAGTTAAAGTATAGATGTTGAGAAGACTAACCAAAGTCGATATCACATCTCCTCGTCCTTTACTGACCAGCGATGTTGTCGCTTTTGATAGATGCATACATAGCATTCCCTGTCATCCAAGTGCTTGGCAACTTCGTTAGTACTATACCAACTTGGATCTAATGGTAAAATTTCAACTGGCAATAACAAGTCACGGGTAATAGAGTCTCTCCCTCTCAGTCAGCTCAAGATATTGGTATTTGATAGCTCAAGTCTACAACGAAACTATACTCGATTTTATTATTTCGCGAAGTATTGATACAAACACCTTCGTAAATCTCAGTACGATATGAACGGATCATTGTATTTCACGATTCCTTGGTCCACTTTTCGTCTATGAATTGTGACGACGTTTCTTTGCTTGTTAAAATTAATTCTTAATTCTTCACTTACTGTCTCGCACTGTTTACTTGTCGAACAACTTCTCTCGTGAAATTGAAGAACTCTTCAAATCCCTTGAGCATCGAAATATATGACCACATAAGACTTGAATTTATGCCGATTAATTTTCATCATGTTTATGGCAAATGTTGTATAAACTGTCATCAACAGACAAAATTAGTCCGGCTCCAAGTACAGTTTCAGTCATGTAATGGAAAGTCCTTCTGTCCAAAATAACGAAAAAAACTGTGTTCACATTGATAACTTTAAGCAATAACTCTAAAATTTTTGTGCTGTGTATGAATACCTCACTTTTTTATCCTCAATCTAGCTAGGATGCATACAAGAAGGTCTTTGAATGCCCTTCGAACATCATTTAGTCTCAAGCAGAATAAAATCATATTGCAAGCAGAATTTAGAAGCGATAAAAAGTGAGCAGTTGCAACTAGATTATGAAAGTTCTTACCTTTGTAAATGGAGTGATCTTTTAGTAGATAAAGAACAGAGGAAATAATAAAAGGTGTGTAGCATACGAAAAAAACACCAGCAAACCAAAATGATGTATACAAAGACTTCCTCTTACCAGCTAGTTCCAAGCGATTTACACTGTTTTCTCGATCGATTCTAATGTGTATCTTCCTAACTGTTCTAAAAATGCTCACATACGTATATAGAATCCAGCAATAAGCTGGAAGTATTACAAGTCCCACTGTTGAAATGAAGATAAGAAAAAAGCCGTTGGACAGTGCAGCTATGGTCCAGCCTGTCCACAAAATAAAAGCAAGAAGAAGAGCACATAAAACCCGTCTAGTAGTTACATACTGCTCAGAAAAATATGGAAACGTTATATTTACATATCGCTCTACGCTTATCGCAAAAACTGTGAAAAATGTTAGTCCTCCAAACACAAACGATGCAAAAGAGCTTATTTTAGCCAGCACGCAACTCGGACGACCATCGATCACGTTTAACAAAAATGTTGCGTATAAAGGCATCGATGTGACTGAGGTTAAAGCGTCAGTTACTGCCAAAACAATCATAGATATGCTTATCTTGTCCTTTGGTAGACGAGATGTAATCCAAAGCAATATGAATGTGGTATAAAAAGTCACCACTATAGGCGATAAAGCCAACAAAATGTAAGAAATGATGGAAAATTGAATTCTGACTACGGTATCCACTTGCCCACTTCCTCTTTGTCCCAGGCAGGCCATCACGGGATTTGATGCATTAGTATCCAAAGCCATCCTTTAATTGGCGGAAAACAGCTCTATAATGCTAGTAACTTTGACCAAGTTTCAAGTTAAAAGTAGTTAAGTCGTGTATAAAAACATTCTGAAATCATGCTGAAATTCAACCACAGGAGGTTCATTACAATTCATCTTTCTCCTACCTTCTTGATGTCCATAATACAAAATGCTTTGTATTACATTCTATAGTAATAGCACGTCATACGATCTTTTATCCTAACTCAACACTGAATAGGTACTTAAACTAGTAAAAAAAATTATCAGCAAGGTCTACAGAAACCTTTACAAAAGTTTTCAGTTAAATTTGGATGGTGTCCAATTATTGTCCAGTGAGTACATACTTTATCCCTCTTTCCTCATCCTTTTTCAGTTTTCATTTATCTAAGACGATTTTAGAAAGCCTTGCTTTCTGTGTACCTAACATAAAACAACCTCGTATTTCAGATTTTCCAAATTGACAAGAACTACGTAATCTAACGATCATCTGCAATAAGTGAAAGGAAATAACTCTGTCAAAAAACGTAGTTTACCAAGTAAGAAGTCTGTCATTGCTACAAAAATTTAACAGTTTGCCCCATATAAGCAGAACTAAACGAGACCAGATGGCTTTGCTTTCTGTTGCTAACAGTGGGCTATTTTTCTTTATTTCAAACGAAACATCATTATATTGTCGCTTCAGAGTATGAATAAGGTTGAAGGCTTGAATCTGTTAGAAACGACAATGTTTAAATAAATAGCTCCGTAGGCAGTTTCCTTTACAATTGGCCTGATCCATAATCAAGTAAGCTCTGTTTATTACCAGGTCTGCTATTAATTACTTTGGTCAGGATACGTGTAACATGACAGCCGGCCCAACCAAGGTTTCAGGTCTAACTTAACTGTAAATCAAAGATTTTGGAATGACCATAAATACATAAAATCTGAAAAACTGCATATCTAAATGGTTTTTTATTTGAAAAACTGAAGCAAAAATTGCTGATAACAAACCTTGTCGACCATGCTAGATTCTTATTCCTTCGGTAATGTAATTTCAAGAAATGATTTTCGTATGTTATCCAAATGTCGTTCTTGAGATACACTGTCACTTCAATATAATCACCATCATTTCTCTTCCTCTATTTATGATACGTCAATATTCACTACTCTACTAATTTGTTTTGTCTTTAGTCTGTTATTCTTTCTGCCTGAATAGCTGTCATGTCTTTTATTGAAGCAATAATCTGTACATGGCGGGGAATAATGTGGTATGTTTTCATGTGTATGCCTTTGCGACGTGTCTATATTAGTCCTGCAGATTATTAGCAAACTTTAGACTCGCGTAAAATTCAAGTCCATTTTAGACTTTTTTTACTCTAGTACTACTGGTGTCTGGCAATAGTGTTATTATCTAACTATGTCACGTCGAATCTTGAAACTACTTATTGGCACTTTGTGATCCAGGGTAATAGCCACAGGAGTATTTACTTAAAAAACACCATTAAATAAATAGCCCCACCTTTACCTCCAGTAAAAGGTGAGGAAATTAAAACAATTCGACATCATCTGATATTAATGTCAATGGATATTTCAATATAACTAGCCTTTATATGTTGAAAACGTGAAGATGAGCTCGTTATTGAGTCGAAAACATCCCTAATCAACACAGAATACTTTGCTTATACCAATTGCTATCAAGTTGTTTTCAGCTTACAACGAGCTACAATGAGATAACTGATTTTGCTTCACTGTTTCCTTTAATCATAATTGTACATTTATTCAGCTCGTTACTATCAGGACGAAACAGAGAGCAAGTACACAATGACAGGAGAAAATACCAAACTTAGCTACAATTAACTATGAAAACTTACATAGTATCTCTTGACTTCTGATGCTATTGTATGCATGCACTGTATATAATTAAAAGCAAGCGACAGCAGTTTGTCTGTAAGCAATTCTTATCACTATTTCTATGCTTTGGTATTCTGCTTTCAAGTATTGATACACTATTCACTGTGGCGCAGGATTGTACATATATATATATAAGGAGATGTAGTGACAAAGGCCAAAAAGAGTGCAATTGCAACCAAATAACTTCTACAAGGACCTTGCTTACACTGAAAACTTACCAGAACAAATAAGTGCTTATTCTTTAAACTCTGCATTACCCCAACCATGAAGCCCTATTAGGGTAATTATTACATTTAATCAATATTTTATTGACAACAAGATAAATTTGACTATTTCTGAATAAATAAAATCTTCACGGAAAATTGGAAAGTTGGCAAAAGTATTTACGAGAACCAGACACTGTTTATTGACTAATTAGTATTTTTCTTTTAAACTTCAGGTTTTAATCGGAAAATGCCTTAGAAGCTCGTCCTTGAAATATGGCATTATCTTAGTTATTTCTAAATTCTCAAGGGGTTAACATCAACTTAACAATAAGGACACAATGCAGTGACTAATAGCCTACCATTCCAAGATATTTATATTTATGAAACTTCATTCATGGCAATTGATAATTGCCAATAGGAAGCAGTTATTTCAAGGGTCTGATTTGTATGAAAGACCATTTTCTATTTATCGGTAATCTGAACGGTTACAAAATTTTGTTTTTATTCTTCCTTATATCATCAAATCCTATCTAGGCATTAGATGCGTATCAAACAGGTAACTACAGGCTCAATCGACCTTTGTATTGATATTATTTTCTGTTTACATTTATTGACTTTTGTTACAAAACATCTGATAATGCGACTCAAATATTGAACTTACATGTCAAGATACTTGATTATTTGTCTTGTTAAAGCTGCGTTTATTTCCGTTTTCGTCCCTTAACTTTCAAGATGTCGAATGGTTCTCATTATGAAAATATTGCCCATTTCTTTCTGACAATCGACTTTAGTTTGTCAAACACTTATCTTGGAGGTTTTTTTGTTAATGAAGAACTTGAATTAGAAAGGGTCTTTTTAAACCAAGTTGACATCACACACTTTTAAGTCCCCGATAGTAAAGACAAGGAGTACACCGTTTAATAAAGTGTATTGCCAGCTTCAAGTAATTAGACAATTTCCCTTGACATATATTTTGTCACACAAAGATGGCACACGTGCTCTCGTTGGTTTATCGAGAATTTTTTAAGTACAAGTACAAACGTATTTAGATTATTAATCAAGGAGTATTCAGTAGTAAAGGCGGGAACAGCACAGGTCATGCTGCGCAAAATTCTCTAAATTTATTTTGGAGTCCCAACAGTAAAAGCCTTTCTTTCGCAGCTACAACAGATTCGACTCGTCTTATTTGCTGGAATTTTTATAACATCGCAAACGCCTCTCGCCGTACTAAAGCACAATTAGTGCCATTTGAAAGACTCTAGATTGCGCTAAAAACATTCTTAAAAAGCTTTTTTTCGTCTGACACTCTTCAAAGTGTGAATCGTCAGAAAGGAAAGTATATGTATATGGCAACCTTTTTTATGCGAAACGTCTATCAAAACTAGCCAATCATAAACAAGAAAGGCATAAAAACAAAGAGAAAGTGAAGAAACAAAGCATTATCAGAAGAGTCCAAGTGAAAAAACGAACTCTTTCTGCGTACAGAGTACTGGTTTTCTTGTTTTAATGCAGACTCCAATACACTTAGGTGAGAGGACGATCTAGCTGCTAATTACTTGAAAATTCTCGTCCTTATATATTTTGGCTCATTCTGAATTTTCATTCCTGAGTACAGATGACGAAAGAGACATTGACGAGACCTGACGGATTGCATCAGAAATTAGAGTGATCAACAAGTCGTGTAAAGGATGAAGAATTTTTATCAGAATGCATGAAAGGAAGTAAGCAATAACTTAGGAGTCAGGAGCGAAGAAGCCCAGACAAACAACAGATTTACTTCAAGTTGAAAAAATATTAACCACGTATGCTTGGGTAAGCAACTAAGAGTATCCTGTGTTACCAAGATCTCGATTGAGAATAGAACGGTTTTCTCTCATACCGCTCACGACAGATTTGACACACGCAAAACTAGCTTGTTTAATGACCAAGAAGAAAAGTTGGTATTGCAGCAGAAACATTTATTGACAGAAGCCATTGCATGGTGAAGTCTGCACAGTGCAGGTTTACGGGATTACAAGTTTATCGGTAAAAGCGGTGCAAGCGACAATTAATGGAAGTGTCCACCGTTATCGGCGGTACCGTAAGCACGATAGCTTGGGGTGAAAGCTAAGGTGCCACCTGCAGTGTAACTAGTTATGTTTGAATTGAAACCAGCCTTTAGAGCTCCACGAATTTGTGATCTTTTCGCTTTAACTTAATAATTTGGAATGCTGTGGGAAAGATTTCGAATTAATTTAAAATTCAAATTAAGAATTCAAATTTACTTTGCACCGAAGTCTTCCTTTACCTTCGTATTTACTTCTTTCTTATGCAAAGAAAGTCCACATATTTTGCTAGTTTTTATCGTAGTTTTATATACAAAATGGACGAAAGGTGAGGAAAGGAAAAAGGCTGATTTGAAAGAAATCGAACGGCATGTCTTCTCTAAACAATAGCCGACAATGATAACTAGTTATTGAGAAAAAGCAAACTTTAGAATTTTTATGGGACATGATTTTGGCGGAATTTTTCGCTTTATTTCATTGGTTTAACTCTCGGAAGTTACAGTAGGCTGAGTAGTGTATCAGTATTGCTTGACTGGAAGGGGAGAACAAGTTTCACAACCATTAATTATGTTTAACTAAATCCATACTGTCGCGCCCTCTCCTGTTTAGAGGAGAGAAATTATCCAACTTAAAGTGAGTTCGGGGCCTTCTCACGTTGTCCGCCATATAAAATACAAGAACCCCCACCAAGGTTCTTCAATGGCTCACTGCTGGTAAATGGTGGACTTCCATTTCCGCTGTAAAACGTTGACAATGCAAAACATGACCAACAACTTTCTATTGTGCATATTTTTAATGTTATCAGTTGTCTGCCATTCTCAATATTTACAAAAAGGTGAATCGGTACATTGTATGTTGACTTTTGCTACTTTTCTAGCTCAGTGTATACCAGCCGACAGACCTATATTGAACAGTAAGCCCGAAGTATGAATAAAGAAAAAGGTCATATTTTTAAGTTTTCTTTAGATAACGTAATAATTTGCGATAACTACAGTGAGGATTTCCAAAGTCCTTAGCGGCTGCAGGAAAGGGATTCCTTACTTTGACAGTCCTATCAAAATGGCGAGGAAACCATACTTGGTTACTGTAAGACGAATTTATTCAAATTGTGCGCGCTCAGTCTAAAGATAGTGGGTTTGGTTCAGAATCCATTGCAACATTTAGTAAAAGCTGAAGCCACCAAGTCGTGTAACACTTTCATATTCTACCTACAGGCACGTTAATTAAGACTCAAGTTAAATAAGGAAAGAACCTTAGCACATAAATGGCTACATTTTTTCAGTTAATGCTAAAGCTTTAATCTGAAATGAGAAATACTGACCATCCAATTCTTCAAATTGCACAATCAAGGAATCTTGAACAGTAGACAATCCTTGGATAAACTATATCCAATGTATCATAGAACAAAATATATAAAATGACAGATCAGTTAGACGTGAAGAATTTACAAGTTTAAGCTTAAAATTAGAAGTCAAAGTTTGAAGCTCGAGGAAAGACGCTTTTTAAATGAAAGTACGTGAAGGCATCTGAACAGTGTGTGTATGGGAGTTGACAAAAAGTTTGGACATTCACGAAAGGATTAAATTAAGAAATTAAGCAGGAGACATGCCCCAAAGCAGAATATTTGGAAATATTCAAAACTGCTTTACGATAAAAAAATTGATTTCGAATTCTTTTGTCTATACATAACCAAATTTGTTTTATGTTACAAACAATTGCAAAAACAATACGATAAATATCAATCACATATTTTGCACTTAAGATAAAAATCAAACTGGAAAATGCGACCGTAAATCTACAGTAACGGAAAAGATCAAATACCTCATAAAAAGATCTTATCGCAAAGAAGTCAGAAGACAGGAAGGCTAGACTTCGGTTTCCGTAGGTTACCTAATTTCACTCTGTATTCTACTCTTTCTACGATATTAGTTCCCTAACAGGTGTTGACAAAAATAAAGGCTGTTAATGAAATGTTGGAGGTGCAAAGCCATTGTCTTTCCCTGAAGTTTTCCTTGTTACCGTGTGAGTGAGGGAAACATCTGGTCTAAGCTCTTCGAGCTATTAAATTGAACATTAATCAGCGGGACCCTGAAGAACTAAATAGGGCAAAAGTAGAAGTAAGCTCAACTTAATCACCAATTGTTCAAATCGAGATATCGACTTCATTAAACATTTTAAAGGCCACGTTAGTACAGAAACCTTTTTCTTAATATCACTACTTGAAACGAAGCCGCCTTTTCTACGCCGTTAAAATATGTTGTTACAAGTCTACTAATTTCGCAAGAAGCAATGAAACTAAATGAGTTAAACTAACGGAAGCCATTTGAGAGCCTACCAGTCGACAAAGATAGCAACGACAGGCACAAGCCCCTTAGTTCCAGTTATCCAACTACATTAATCTATAAATATTCCCCATAGGCACGAGAAATACAACGAGAAAGTTAAAAAAGATTCAGAAGGGCAAACAGCATATTTAGAATGGTGAAAGTAAAACAGTAGTACGTTTGCAAAAATAAAAACCTAGAGGTAATGCAGAGAGATTCCATACGTTAGACAAAACAAACATCCTGCATAAATCTAAATACAGAGAATAACTCTGCCCTTGACTACAAAGATTGTCATGCACAATTCTGTTAACTACTTCTCGATAAATAGTAAAATAGCATCCAGCGCCAGACAATGGAAACAGGACGACGAGAATGAATCAAATTGTCCGAATAAAGATGTGTTTGTGTTGACGAAGTACTCACTACCTCAACTCTGCACTATTGCTTCTAACCTTCATCAAATCATTAAAGCTAAACCCTGCGCCCGAATGTAGATAGAGTAGACTTAATCTCAAGATCCACAAACAAAACGGGTATGTGGTTATGAAATCTAGCTCTTACAAGCAAGACTTCTTTCGTAGAACGCATTAGAAAAAAGGACCCCACGATATTGCATTATATCACTCTCAAACGATTGAGAGTTTTCCGCAGTCTCATGTTACATATCTAAAAGAGGAGCAAATTTGTGCGAGTATCTCCAGCACGCAAAAGCACTCTTTAAAAAGACCAACTTGACCATTTTATACAGCCATACTCTTGTAACTGATGCATGAAGTTTGGCGATACTTGTCCGTTGAGTCAACCATTTACCGGTATACTTGATACGTACATGATACACTCCGCCGCGTTCATCAGCTGCCGTCACGTTACAAATTCAGTACTGCGGGGAGTCAAAATAGTACGGTCGCCGGGGTGTTTCTTTCCCTTTGCCGCCAATTTTGGGAGATCTGCAAAGAATATAAAGAAAAGGAGATAAAATGGCCCTGACTGTCCAACAAATACATAAATCGGTGTTAATAAAGTACATTTAGAGATCGCATCCTTAGACGCAGGAAACTGTTCACACCCATTCTTTCTTAGTAACCTTTACATTATAGACGCCTGAGTTTTCTTTATCTTTTTCTGTCGGAAATACAGTCCAGCTTTCATACTGTTTTACTTCCCATTACTTGCCCAAGAACATATTTCATTCTCAGGACAATTTCGCTATATGGTATTTGGCTTGAAGTTAACAAAAAAGGTTTTATGCACATATAAAATAATATGGAAAAATCTACATTAAAGATCAAGTGTAGCTTTACATACACCGTCGTCCTTCATCTACGCTTAGAGTCTAGATGCACACAGGTATTTGCCGCTAACTAGAAATGCAAAGTCAGCCGGGTGTAGGCTAAACGCGGTTTGTTGGGTTGACAAACAAGAAATTTATGTACGAGCTACTGAAAAACATAATGGAGACGACAAATGATTAGTATGCCTTGCCTCCAACTTTCAGTTCACTTTTGAAAAAAAGATATTATCTCAACTACTCCGCAATTTTGTCGAAAGTGTGAAATGATATTTTGAAATATGAGTAAGACAGGCAGTCAAGAGTAAAATGAACTAAAGATCGAACGGTTATTTTTCTGCATCAGTATGTACCTCGAGTCTATTCCTAGAATGTTTTTTATCAAAAGGATTGTTCACACGATCACTTTAAGTTATTGTGAGCAAATAATTTGCAAAAATAATCACAAAACGAGTTAGTAGATACTTGATTTACACCATATTATCTTTATTCTCAGCAACTTATGTAAAAGCCCTTAATCAAGCTGATCTGTTATTCCGATAAAAAGGTTTTGTGACAAACATTTCAAGTCCTTGGTATCGTAATAATACATTGTTTTTCTACGATCGTGTGGAAAGTTCTATCTGTATAACTACACAAAAACTGGCGCTCAGTGAAATGCATTGCGCTAAGATGGAAAATCAGCAGGCCAGGCCATGTCCGATGTGATGCAAAGGATTCATAATAAACAGCAAACCAAAGCCCCTTCTCGTTGAGCGAGTTTGTAACATTCTGAATAGAAAGTCCAGAAACAACGACTTAGGCTACCACTAATCAGCTGAATGTAGACACTTGAACATAGTTAACGGGGAAAACCCTTAACTATAATAAGGAAAAGTATGCATGAATTATTATTAACAACATACTTTGCTGATCGCGGAGTTCTGCTCAGGAAACTTCCTTTCTTTTTCACTGGAGAAGAATTCTCGGCATTAGGGTCTAGTGGTCCAAGCATACTTGCGGGAACTAAAAATAAAATGCATTAACTTTTATAAAATAAAATATCATAGCAAAAGTATTGATTATCAAATCAGCAATTCAATTCTAGACTGAGTACTTCAATTTACTTTTGATGATATGAAAATTCTACAGCAATATTTGCGGAAGAAAAAGAAGTAAAGAACATCATATTATTCACTAGCGAAAACACGATAGAAAATTGGAATTCTTCTCCGCAAAGAAAAAAAATTCATATCGACCTTTATTAAGTAGCAGACCTATTCGTCACTGTGTCACTTTACCTTGAGATTTAAAAATTGAAAAAAAGAAAGCTATGATGACTGTTCACTAGGCACATACAATGACAGTATGATTATACATTGTTGATATGTCATTCGTGAATTCCTGTCGTACATCAGTGGCACTTAACATAGAATAAGGAAATGAAGAAGAACGTAACGGTTATTACTGTCACCTTTAAGCAACATTCCTGACACTAAACTTTATAATACCTTACTTCCAGGGATGCTTGGGTCCCACTTAAATTTCGCACTACTACTGAGCACGAGAAGAGTGACGTTTAACGTGATCGAGTGCGGCAAAATTGATTAGGTGCATAATGTGCCTGGAGCGACTGATCATGTTGTATAATGTGACTCTTCAGCAACTTTAAATTAAATGCCGCTCTGCTTATGCGCCAAAGTCAATGCATTTATTTTGTAACTTACTTTATTGTGTAACAATTAAGCTCACTGTATGTGTAAATCAATTTAGGTTAATGATATATTGTGACATCTTACTCAGTGCCGCGCTATCGTCGCAAAATATCGTCACACTCGAACGCAAGCTTGTCTGCACAGACATACACCTTCCTCGAAAGAGAGCAATTCCTTGAGGAAACATTTTATTCAAAATACAGCTCAACTACAGTCTCAACTAAATTTAAGATGTTGTCGACTAATAATACAAAAACCGCAGCCATATTTCACACGGCAATTAAACACGTGTTTGATTAAAACGTACAGCTAGCTTCAAAACGGCACTTCTCATACCTGGGCGGCACTCAGGAGTTCTGGGCGTGCCATCAGTGTAGTGTGTATGCGGATTGTAAGGTGGAGAGACTTGGTGCATCTCACCAGTATTGGCGAACTGATTCCAGTAATCAGTTGGCATTGACAGTAATCGACTAACGACCTGTGAAGGACATAGACAAAAAAAAGCTACTAGACTAAAGACTCTTGCACTAAGGACTTGTTTTGCACTGTGAAACAAACGTTGATTTTGTTTACGAGCATTTTTGGGGACTATCATGGAATATTGTTGTTCTTTACAGTCAATTTCAGGCAATGCTTTAAGATGAAACATCGCAATTACTTGATCTATCAAGATTATGCAGATGTTATCTAAACAGTTTACACCAATTACCCAGGAGTCTAAGATAACACTAGTAACATTGACGAATTCACATCTGATTCTGGTTTATGTATTGCTGTAACAAAATAACATACACTGTGCATAAACAGGTATCATATGTAACAATCATTCTCACTGAAAGCCGCAGTCAACATAATCACAGAGGTAACTATGCAACGAATACATAAATGAAAAATAAGAGAATCGTGAAATGAGGCTACAAACCTTCGGTTGATACTTAAGATCCTCGAACATTTCCAAATGTGTTGGGTTTTGTGACCTGTGACCAACAAGTGTAGGGCCAAAGACTTTACTCAAGTTATCCACGTTCATTCTGCAGTCTGGAGATTGGGCAACCTTTTGTAAGTGAAGAATAATTTTTGCCAAGGTGTCTCGATTCGCTTGAGGAAGTTCGCTAACACATTGGTACATAGCAGCCAAGCTATCTTCTTGATCATGAATTGCTAGATAAAATTGTACGGTGTTTATACGTTAGGACTCGAAACCGTTTAAAGAATATACTACATCCATTTATCCATCTCGTAACCTCTTGAATTCAAAAAAAGTTTTGAAACACATATACGCCAAACAGAAAACAACTAAAAAGAGGTACATCCATATATTGACAAATAAAAGATCGGTCTGTTTCTTAGAAAAGATTAACAGCTTACGAAAAAATCAAGCGTTGATTTCTCAAAGTCGCAGAGGACCAGAAATAATCAAAATATCAAGAGTTATCGAGAGTGCGTAAAAACTCAAAAAGAAAATAAGATATGAATTCTTATTGCTAATCTGCAAAAAGATGCACTTTCTTAAAAAAAACCAGAGATAACTATCTTGTTTCTATATCCCTTTTGATTCAATAAGAAATGACAAAAACCATTTTCCCATTCCTTAAAGTGGACCTACACCTTTTTCAGTTTTGACAAGTACTTTTTTAATGAATTGGAAATGACTAAAATCTGAAAACAGAATTGAAATTGGTCAAACCGTTTTCTTTTTATAAGCATT
>JANTCA010075608.1:0-15080 GCA_024741275.1 Chironex yamaguchii
CTATCTATCTATCTATCTATCTATCTATCTATCTATCTATCTATCTATCCAACTATCTATCTATCTAGCTAGCTAGTTAGCTAATAAATGTATGTAGTATTCACAGGCTTAATTTTCACTACTCACTTGTAAAATGTATTCATGTAATTCATTTGTCGTGCTAGAGTTTAAGTACTGCGGAAGTGTATGATTCCTTACAAGGTAACAAGGCCTTGATTTTCCTTTTCGCAGGTTATGTTTGTTGCAACAAGTTCAGGCTCTCTGCTCTGGGATCTGGCAATAGACGACGTTGAATTTTCAATAAATGCGTCTTGCGTAATAACGCCCAAGATAGCAGAGCCTCCTCCACGAAAGGGTAAGGAGCTATCTCCTTAACATTGAAAATATCTGTTTGGCCTTACTTGCACGGTTAAAGAATAGCAAGGCCTGTTTGAAATGTTGTTGCCGCACGTTTTGCTACACTACTCTTACCGTCTTGCTAATTTAAAGTTAGAGTATTCGTTGACGACTAAAATTAACGTAATTTTGTTTACTTTACGTTAACTGCACTCTTTGTTTCAATATTGAATGCGTCTTTGCTACGTGGATACTTATATGATCTATGTAACTTAAATCTCTCCGAAGAGGACTTTTTTGAAGAATTATATACATAAGGTAAGTTCTAGTAGTATTGAGTATTAGGTATTGGGATAAAATCCCCCACTGCCATGTGGCTTCCCTGGTGAAGGGACTCGGCTATGGGAGTCAACCCATACAGAAAATCAAAAGACCACTCAATGCGTCTGTACGGGATCCGGGGGCGTCCTGGTCCGTTCCCGGCTACATCTGCTGGTTTCCGGCGGCAAGGGAACTGGAACTGTTGTGCCTTGTGAGCAGGCACCTAAGGTGACTCCAGATAAACATTGTTCTCGGCAGCTCACTGCAGTCATCTGAAGACTTTGATCATCCTGGAGTTTCTCCTCGCCATTGAAATCATCTTCCGATGGTGAAGTGCGTGTGGCTGGATATTGCGCACCGCCAGCCCCACCTTAAAAAAATCATCCACGCTGGCTTCGTCTCCTCTATTATCCTCCCAAAGTCCTGCGGGGACAGGCAAAAAGCGACAGCGGCAGACGCAAGATGTTGTTAGAAACATCTAGTTTGGACCCTGGATGTAGGCGGTGTAGGTATGATGGTCGTTGGGGTGTGAACGTGAGACTAAGCCCCCTTCGGTCCTACCTGCTTGACCAGCCAGGCCTGTTTGGGATCAGCGCCACTTGCCTCAATCCGAGAAAATGTACTTAACCTGGCAGGAAACCGTATCAGCATGGTTATTCCCAATTGCGGTCAAACTACAAAACTTGGAACGTTCTTACCCTACAGGACTCCAACCAGTCCTGCAAACCTGAACGTCGAACCGCTGTGATTGCACATGAGCTCAACCTTTATGCCATAGATATCGCTGCACTTAGTGAAACCCATGTTGCAGAAGAAGGCTCTATCACGCAAGATAGGCCAGGATACACTTTCTACGGGAAAAGTCTTCCCCGCGAATCCAATAGGTTACACCGCGTGGGTCTTGCCGCCCGAAGTTCTAATGCTAAGAAACCTAATGGACCCACCTGTAGGGATCAGCGGAAGAATTGTCTTTGAGGATTCCCCTAGCGAAGGGCAACTTTGCAACTGATCATCAGCTGTTATGCCCCAACTATGACCTCAAGTGAAGACACCATAGCTGCTTTCTATGATCTCCTGGACAATACTCTCCGAGTTGTCCCCAGAACAGACAGGATCATTCTCCATGGAGACTTCAATGCCAGAGTTGGTTGTGACTCCTTGTCATGGAACGGTGTCCTCGGGTGTCATGGAGTTGGAAAAGTCCAGCGGTCTTCGCGCATTGACTATGTGTTCCAAACATCAGCTTGTAGTTACTTATTCACTTTTTCAACAAGCTGAGAAATACAAAACTTCGTGGAAACATCCACGGTCAAAGTGTTGGCATCTGCTTAACTACGCGATCACCCATCAGAGGGATATGTGCGATATGCATCAGACGACGGCTATGCAGAATGCTGGACAGACCACCACTTAATACTGTCCAAATTCTGTCTCAAGCTCCGTCCTCCAGCCAGGAAATCTCGGGCTATCCAACGTTGCTAGTCACTGTGACCCCCTGAAAAGGAACGGTTTTCAGTAAAATGTGCGTCAACTCATCGAGAATTTGCCTGATCCGTTCTCAGTCTCTGACCCCGTTTAGTGGGAGATTGACGATCTGTGGAACTCAGCACTTATTGCTTTTCATGAAGTCACAAAACACACGCTTGGCACCACCAGTCGTAGAAATCCGGACTGGTTCGACGAGTGGTCGCCAATCATCCAACCCCCTCTTGAAAAGAAAAACCGTGCCTATGATGCTCATCGTGCCAGGCCAAACTCAAGAATAGTCGGACAAAAGTGGAAGGACCTCGGAGCTGAAGCTTAGCGAACACTCTGTAGGGTCAAAAACCAGTAGTTGCTCAAAAAGTCAGATGAAATCCAGCGATTTGCCGACGACAACAAGACGTACGAGTTTTACAACTCTATCAAGTGCATCTTCGGATCTGCGTCATGCTCGCTCACTCCTGTTTGCACCGCTGATGGAAATACGCTACTACAAGGCAGGAATCAGATTGTAGATCGTTGGGCGGAACATTTTAGAGACCTTCTAAACAGAATAAATCCAACGGATTCGTCTGTATTGAATGAACTGTCAAACCTACCTATTCCGGAAGACCTAGATGCTTGCCCTGAGTACGAAGAAGTGGTCCTTGGTATTAAAGCACTTTAGTACAAGAAATCAGCCGGCGATAATGGCCTTCTGGGTGAGTTTTACAAGTACGGAGGGCTGGTTTAACATCGTATATCTTCTCCTTTTTGACACTGTGCTGGAAGCAGGCATCTATTCCTGCCAGGTGGAAGCATGCTAATATCATCAACATCTATGAAAAGAAAGGGATCAATCTACTTGTGGAAATAGCTATCGTATTTCTCTCCTAGACTGGAAAGACTGTCTTGAGTCATGTTACGCCGTCTTCTCCTCCATCTGGCGGAACATATTCTCCAGGAATCTCAGTGTGGTTTCGTCCAGGCCGAAGTAACATGGACAGGATATTCGTAACAAGGCTTCTTCTGGAGAAAAGTAGGGAACAACAGCGGAACATTTCCCTTTCCTTTGTGGACCTAACAGAGGCTTTTGATTCGGTCAATCGTGACATGCTGTTGAGCCTACTGGCGAAATTTGGATGTCCTCTTATTATATTGCCTTCCTAAAGTCATTTCATGAAGGCATGCAGGCCAAAGTATCCGTTGGAAGTGCTATGTCAGAACCTTTTGATGTGAAAGTCAGTGTGAAGCAAGGCTGATTCCAAGCTCCAGTACTTTTTAACATCTATTTAGTCGCGGTGGCGCGCTCCTTGCCAGGTCCGATTTAGGTCGTGATGATGGAATCCGGGTCAGGTACAGGTTTGATGACAGCCTCTTTAATAATGGACGTCTCAAATCAATCACTCGCACGTATTCTTACCCCATCTACGAGCTCCAATACGCTGATGACTTAGCAACAGCTGCTCATGAGCCGAGCCAGTTACAGTCAAGACTAGAGGTAATGAACGTCGCCTACAGTAGACTTGGACTTCTCGTCAACCTTCTAAAGACAGAAGTTCTCCAGACATCTCTTGCAGCTAATAATCTGCCTGCTCAGTTATACCTTAACAACATGCCTCTGAAAAACAATGACGCCTTCTTCTACTTAGGTAGCATTATCTCTTCTAGTGGGAATATTGACAGCGATATTAACAACCGAGTTTATGCTACGGCTGCATCCTATGGACGCCTCAGAACCAGAGTCCACCAATTGCAATCTACATCTGAAAGCAAGGATTGCTGTTTATCGTGCAGTCTTAGTCTCCACTCTCCTTTATGGAAGCGAATGTTGGACAGTATATCGCCCGCATATGAAGACGTTGGAGGATTTTCATATTCGTTGCTTGCAAAGGATTCTTGGTATTACGTGGGAAGACAGAATCGCCCACATTGAAATTCTTCAACGAGCGCAGATTCCCTGTGTGGAGTCTATTATTCTCAGACGTCTGCTGCATTGGGTTGGACACATTGTTCGGATGCCTGAGAACCGCATGCCGAAAATTGTGCTGTTTGGAGAGTTAGAAGTCGGTATTCGTCCCCATGGTGGGCCGAAGAAGTGTTTCCGTAATTGCCTAAAACGAGTCGTTATTGCGTGTAACATTCCTCCTCAAAACATGGAGAATCTTCCTCTTATTCTTGGAATTAAATTCTTTGAAAAAAGCGAATAGAACACCTTGAAGAGAGATGGCCACAATGCCACCTTGGTCCTCGTCCCAACAATGGGAACTTTCCTCGCCAACTTTGTTCTAAAATCTGCCTTTCTCATATCGGGTTAACAAGCCATCTCGCTTCGCATGAGAAGAGAAACAGAAGGAGACAACGTCAACATCAACCTTGATGGAGTGCTATCAGCAAGCAGCTTAGGTAGACGCTGGTAGGCAATAACAGTAAAGGAATAATTACTAAATTTGTCATAAATTGGAAACTATAGTAGAAGTTTGTTGTTTGGATAGTTTCATCTTTGGAATTTCAGCACCTGCTACTGCTTAGATTAGGTTTTATTAACAAACGTCATTAATCACGATGTCACTGCGTAGACCTCTTGACAAATAAGTCAAGGCTGAAATAAGTGGGGCTCTAATTCTCTTTTTCGCTTACCACAATGATTACCAACAGATTATAGCAGGGTTTGCTTAATTTGCAATCATTAAGCGAGTTATTGTGCTCGAACCAATATCTATATCAAAGTAGTATATAGTTTCGTATACGCCGTTTATTTGTGTTTTTTCCGTTCTGTTTTTTCTTTCACTATTATATCCTTAAATTTTTCTTGTCAAATGACCCAGCCTGCCCTTGTAGCTTCCATCAGATTTCACGTAAGCCCTGATCAAACGTCGCATTTTACGCATACTGAATACAATGATGGGAATTAAACGAATGTAAAAAGCGACATTTGATGTGAATTATCTGCATGTGTTCAATTTTTGTCGACTACAACTTATTTTGTCACACTATTTCACATTGGCGTGACCTCGGTTTTAACGTCTTTTTTTATATCTCGAATACAATGCATAAATTTATTGCATCATTGAAAGAATGTATTACAAGTCTATCTCGAGGCTGAGCATGCGTAGTATAAATTAGCTTAAGCGCGCCAAAGTCAGTTGCCTTGACCAACCGTGTATTTCACAAGTCTCGACTAAGTCTCCAATAAGCACGTCTGTCGAAAACTTTTAATGTATTTTATCCCACGCATTAAATGTGACGTTCTTATTAAAGTCGCATAGAAGTCGAATAAAATGCAATTGTTTTCAACGTATAATGCGAAGTTGGATCCAGGCCTTAGTTTTGACTATTCGATACCACTCATTTGTTACCTTAAGGGTAGATTGTGTTGACAACATCCGACTACGAAAGTTAATTTCTTCCAATCTCTAATCTGCTTCTCGGTACTTTCTTTCTCCTTTATTGTTTACAACCATAAAATACAGCAGATTTAAGTAATGGTTTACATTATTTTTAAGATACTGTATCTTGAGCCTATTAGTGACTGGAACTGATTTAGACTTCGAACCACTGGAACACTTTAAGGTGGTGCGGCATTGCTGTACTTACTCGTGGTGGGCGCTCTTACATTCGTGTTCAGTACATGAATTTTCTGTTTATGCTTTCATTTTGTTCATTGTCCTTTTTGTTTTGGTTTTGGATGTGTCTGTTATTGGCAATTTGCTATCACGTAAAAAAATGTTGTTCTCAATTTCAGTCCTTACCGTCGCAGCACTAAATACCCTGGGACTTCCAATTCCTGTTGTTCTGATCGAGGTCGACAAAATTCGACTTATTGACTCAGCTGCTGGGGGAAAGGAAATTACTGTTACAGGATTTGAAGTGACTGAAAAACCTGACGCCTTCGGATTCCCTGGAAATGGTGCTCACCTAAAGCCGGCTGGTGGAAGTGTGGAATATGAGCTTGCACAAAACAAGCGTTTAGACTTCGTTTCCATGTCAATAGAGTTCCAGATAAGTAAAATTACAGCTGGAAATGATAAGCTATATGTAATACAATTTGGAGATACTACGAAGTCGACCTTGTTCTCAATTGCGACTGAGAATAATGATCTCTTAATATGGTATGGACGGCTATGTATTATCGGGTTTTCCCCATTTTAATCAGATTATTATAACTTCATTGTGTCTCCCCGCTTTATGATGCTCTAAAAGAGCTTTACATGATTTTATTTGAAACATTTCTAAGGTTGATTCCTTTGAGTACACAAATTACAGGAATTTATGGCATGATGCTTGCTTCCAACTATTTTCATCTTCTGATGCTTCAACAATAATTATATTAATTGCATATTACTCTAGAATTCTAAAACATGATGTCTTAAGACATCAAATGTAAATATTTCATTGTTTAAAATGGAACGACTTGCTGTCATTGCTACCATTTATAGTTATGTTACGGTCCTCCCATAAATTGGCGAAGTTTGGAGTGCGACGGTAAAAGTAACCTACTGCGCACTTGATTTACGCACACTGGCCGAAAATGCCCTTAATCCCGAGGTTGCGTTGATAACGGAAATAAGACCATAACGGCACAAAGAGAAGTAATTTGTCTCGACAAAGTGTGAGTCGAATGCCTCGTTTGGGGTTTTGTTTAATGGATGCCATTTTTCTTTCTTAGTCTATAAACTCGTCCTAGTCTTCTTATCAAAACCGTGAAACCAGTGGTGACGAAGACTGGTTGATCCAAGGTTGTTTTATTTTGGAACAAGGTCTTTGTCGTCGTTTCAGGGAACCGAAAATAATCTATTATTTTATGTTTTGGAGAGGACAATTTGTTGGAAACAATCAAGAGGTTTGATTGTCTCTCATTTTAGAGTGGTCGGCGAACACTCAGCGATCGGCAACTCTTATTTCAAAAAATTTTGATCCACATTTCTTCATGTATACACAGGTACTAAAAGGGTTTTCTTAATTACTGTAATGCTTGAATAACCAATGGCATTGTTGTTACCACTTTTATATTCTTTATGTTTGTCTTTAGTTTCAAAGATGCATCAGCCTCTGAGGTAGTTCTTGCGAAAGTACCCGCAGTGTTTGAAGTTTCTAAGTGGAAAAGGATAGCAATTGTGCAAGAGAACTATTTTAAGAGGGTTAAGGTTTGGATCAATGAAGATGTAAGTATTAACATTTTGAATATTTGAAGTTAATATTTTGCTCATAACAAGTTACGGTTTCTATCTTTTCCCTCAATTAACTGATCTGGATAGGCAAACTCTAAACAGATGATAAAAATTAATCAGTTCCTGTCGGTGACTAAAATGGGATCGCCAGGTTGTCTTCACACACTAATTGCAAGTATGTTCTTAAATGCTGCAAAAAATAGCAACCACGATATTATCACTGTTGAATAATACCAAATAAAGAACACCTCGACTTAAGAACGCCTCGACCTAAAACACCTTGTGTATTACTTTACGTGGCATACGTACATAGCAGTTAAAAAACATATTTGGATCCAAAATATTTTTAGTGTGTTTCAGGGGAGAAAATGTGGAAAATTGTCTATGAGGATGGTGAAAACTTCAAAATCCCTTACATTCAGGACACTCTGTAAGTCTTGTTGTGACCTAAGCGCATAAAGAGAAATCGTAAGTTTCGGATAAAGTGTTTTGACAAATTTCGCTTACTTGATTTTGCCATTTAACAGACTAATAAAACCTAGACAGCGTTTAAAACGAAAGACTCTAATCATTACTGTTCTTGAGTACTTCCATAAAACGTACACGCTTACGGCTTTGACCTCTGACCACACATACTTAGCCAACCTCGCAAAGAAAACACCTTGAATTCATACCTTGATTACTCTTTAATATAACCCTGTTATTATCGATTCTCAAATGTACATGAACATTCATAAGTTTAACGAAATGGACCTTATGAGGCTTGGACAAAATGAAATTTTGATAGCAAATAATAAGAAAAATCTGATCTAATAATTGTCAGCGTAATTGATAGCACGAAAAAGTGTAATTACATAACTGTTTTCGTCATGGCACAGGCTTAGCTTTTTATTATGTGCCAATTTAGAGGTGATATGTAATTATTTTCGGACTATGGAACTATGGAACATACTTTAATGGCGTAAAAATTGAAACTATATCCTAGAGTTGCTTACGTGATTAAGATTGCCCGTCATGACTGACGACGGTGTTGTCAACTGCTAAGGAGGGAGGGTGAGTTCTCATGTGACTGATGAGTTCAATCCGGATACGTCACTTCTTCCTACAAACAGCACACACGAAGACAGAGTCTGTCGGGTCGTAAGGCCTGGTGATCTCATGGTGCATGCCAAATACATGCTGTACTATAGCTTAATGCACGGCTTCTCCCAGGTAACTCATCCTCGATCCTACGCTTATAAAATAATTTATTTCAAGATACTTGCAAAGATGATGGTATAAACAAACTTTACGAAACTTTAAATGTGAAGGAACAAGGTCTTCATCTGAGCCTCATTTGAGTTCCTGGATAACTAATTGACCTGCTTAGATCATTTTGATATGTCTTGATTTCCAGATAAACAAAGAGCCACATACCAAAGGTGTGTTCTTGTGATCTAGTATGGTTTGTCCTGTATTGCAATAAATAGAAATTGACTTACAGTTCAGCACTTCAAACAAAATGCTTAGCAAGAGAAAGAAAGAAATAAGAACTGTTTTTCGTGTTTCAAGGAAGTAATCCATTAATTTCACTCATAATACAAGAATTACGAATAACATAAAACTTAAGATGAAAACCTGTAGGGAACCATTTAAGAGAACCGCAAGAAACGTTAGGGAAACTTTTAGGGAACACTTTAGCGGACTCAAAATAGGATATTATTCTGGTCTGTATAACCTCGCTGCAGTGGCGGATCCAGGTAGGTGCAGGAGGAGCACAAGTACTCGTCAAAATTTGAAGGATACATCGAACTGTCATGGCTCAAGGTTTACTTCGTCTCCAGAATGCCTGCAACAATGAAGTTATGGTCAGGGTTTTATGTAAGACTTCTGATGTGCTCAAATGATTGGTCTTCATGACTAGTAACCCCTGAAAAACAAGGCTCTCCTTTGACATAAAAATGACCTTGTTATTTTCATTATTGGATCACAATTGCACCTTTCAAACTGCTCTGCTATTGGCCTGCACCCCTCACCACAAACATGTCACCCATGCTTCGTTTGGTCTGCACCCTTCAGTTTGAACGCTGCTACCATTCCCGCCATTTAGACAGCCCCAAAGTTCTGGCAACAGTTGCTCTCTCGTCTTAAATTTCAAGTTTAATTGAATGTTAATAAGACAACATGCTGGGCCAGTTCCGAGACTTTGTCGTTATTTGGTGATGCTATATTAAATTACTTTTTTCTCCCAGGAGCTTGTGACAAACTCTGAGTTGCCCTTCAACATGTTTTTGACAAAAGTTGCAAGAACAGAGATTTTTCAGTTAAATACAGAGAAAGAAGGGCTTCGTTTACTTATTTAGATAATGACAGTCAGAAAACAAAATTTGGCATCTCGATCCTCCAAATGGCCGATTTGAAGTAAGCTTTTGTTGGTAAACGTGTAGTTTACGAGGCCTCCCAATTTTCACCAAAAGAGGTGACATTATATATCAAGTAAAAGCCCTTGACCTTAGAAACACAACCTGAATTTTGAAAATTAGGGGTAGGAAAGAGGAGCTATTGGGTAAAGTTACGTACTCATGAAGCAGTTTCCTTGATTCCACCATAACATAATACTTCCATGTGTGGAGTATACAGGGTCGTGCCGCCGATCGGGAGATCAGGAGAGTTAAACTCACACTCTGGGTATTTTTAAATTCAAGCAAAAACGTATAAACAGGGCGTGTATTTAGTTATGTCTATACAGCTTTAATATTCATGTTCGAAAATATCTTAATAAGGTGAAAGCAAACTACAAGAACATTTTTGGCCTCAATTTAGTACTTTAACCACAGGTTTCCGGGACTTCACCCCCTCGACCCCAACAAAACATAATTCACAAGTAAACAGGTTCGGAATTTTCACATCCTCATTGACCAGTCCCCGTTGCTATCAGGTTCTTCTAACCTCCATGTCAAAGGCAAATGTTTTTGAGGATCCGTACCCAGATTCCCTCATTTAAAGCACTCTTCATTTATATTCCTAAATCCACTCCTGTCGCACTTGTGTAAATTACAATTATTTAATACATATGATTTACCTAGTTCTGCCTCGAAAAAGATCAAATTACTTTAGAGAAGTGATCAACAATCAATGGCAATGATGTCAAGACCGCAGTATGATAAATCGTTGGCAGTGTCAAGAAGGAATATGCTAATACGAACGAGTTTGTTGGCACTCCGGCATCTGTTTCTAACACAGTAATTACATAACTGGAAATGGGATACCGACATCCTATTACTCACTTTTATTTAGAGCGATACTCTAGTTTACCGTAGCTATAGTTTGAGTTTACATAGCCATCAGTTTAAATCTTATCTTGTCTGTTTACAATTTCAGCTCGTGTTAAACAAAGCGACTCGACTTCATGACGTCAGTGGACATTTTAAAGTGTTAAGGATTTTTGGTAGCATGCATAGTACTACCCCTCCTTTCGATGGAGTCCTTGCTTGTTTACAAGTATATCAAACAGCTTTAACGGGAGGCCTTGTTAATGTTCTTCGCCTCTGTCCAACCGAACATGGTATGATAATAAACCTAGCTTAAAGCTTGCAATTCTGATTAAAACTAGATTTAAGAGGACAATTATTGTTTATACCGCAATTTTAAAGAGGTTTTGGTACGTATTAGCACTTTCGAATCAAAAATCAACGAAATAAGGAAGGAAGAAGGGAAGGAAGAAGGAAAGAAAGAAAAGAAGACTAAAAGGAGCGAGAAAATAATTTAAGTAAAATTTGTAGGCCAGAGAACAAATAGTGCACTTTACTTTGATGGCTGTAGGTTTCTTTCGCTGTTTTGAGTGATAACAACAGAAAACATAATGTGAATTTATGACAAATACGTGTGTTAACAGAAAGGTGAAATATTTAGTAAATAGTTCAAATAAACAAGAAATGTAAACGGAAAGATAGTGACTTGAAAATGCTCTTGCGTGAAAGCATCTATCCAATGGTTTGCCCCCGTCAATCGACAATGTTATTGCATCTAACTAGGCAGTAGACTGGTAACAAATAAACCTCCACTTTAATTTTGCTACACTAGAAAGTAAAAACATCAATGCTTTGACAACTTGGTTGTGGTAAAATGTCGCTTTGTAAATTTGTGACGTGGCACTAAAAACATACTTTAAACCTTTTTCCGTCTGACACTTGGAGTATAAATCTTTAGAAAGGAAAGTATAGGTATTTGGGAAACTTTTTATAATCATAAACAAGAAAGGCAAAGACAAAAAGAAAACGGAAAGGAACAAAGCATTATTTGAAGAGTGCAAGCAAAGAAACAAACTCTCTCTGCCTACAGAGTCTAACAGAAATGGTTTTAATGGAGTCAGTTTAGAAACATCAAAACAACGATATAAACTGTGATGATAAAAATCAAATCAGTCTTACTGGAGATGTTATTTACCATGGGTGATATCTAGCTTTTCTTTTAATGCGCACATAGTAAATCAATTTGTTACGCACTCCTCATTTGCAACCAGTACTATTTTTGCCTTTATCTACACGGGCTCTTTGATCCTTTAAAAATTCAGAACATCATTGAACCTTACAAATGTCAAGCATGAAGATAATTAATTTCCACATGACAAAAACTAGTTTAAGCCTGGGTTCATATATCGTAAAACAATATAGCTGGACGTTGGATACGTTTTTTATAATTTACTACTTAGGTAGACGATGTGCTTGCTGTTAAACGAATTGTCCTTATTAATCTCTGCTTCTTTTCTACCAATTTCTTCGTCGTTGTATTCTTATCACTTATTTTTACATGTCTGTTTTACTTTATGTCACTCTCCTTTTATTCTTTTCTGTTTACTTTATTTTTTCTTTAGTCTCTTGACTTGCTTCTTCTATCTTTCTCTGTTTTATCCTCTTTAAATCGCGATACTAATTAAGACTTTCTTTGCTGAATATTTTTCTCCCTCTTTCTCCTATTTTCTGTGGACATACGTATATGCGTAACTTATACAGAAAAGTAATTGTAATTCTTGTTTTTCCTTTATGTTTTTCTTTTTGCTTTCTGTCTTTTCAGCAATCAATCGATGCCGTCTCCCTTGTCCATTTGATACATATTGTGATCAGTTTATTGGAGAGTGTACTTGTACCAAAAATATGACACTTTATGACGGGAACTGTAGAAATGGTAATGAGTAATAATCTTTGGCACATATCTATATACACTCTGCACAAGTCAATTCGTTTAAGTATTCTGCTTGAACAGAAGGATGTTCAATAAAGTTGGACTTGGGTGGCGCTAGCGGGCACAACATGATGTGCCAACAATACCAAAAAGACAGCTACCCCCATGACACCCCACAGCACCATCCCTGACGTTTGAGTGCAAACGTTGTAAAGTTGATCGCAAGGCTTTTTTATGTTTATGCACTGAAAAAAGCAGGTTTATGTTCATTTATATCATGACACATACTTTGCGTGATTTTCATATTTAGATATGCGCTGGTTGTTATAAAATATATGTTACAGAATTATGACCCTTTAGTTTTGGCAGTTTACTTTGTATGAAAGTTGAAAGTGATTTTATTGAACCTCCTGGAAACATATCGTATGTCTAGGGTGATGACTTGAACCCACGACCTTATGCAATCCGGTCGGAATACTCGGATCACTGAGCTACTTGGACTTTGTTTCGCAGAAGTGAATTTAGAATGTCATGTTTTGACAATTGTGTCACTTCATATATATATATTTGCATATATGAAAATGGAATACTGTTCGAGATGTAATCATAGAATTTTTTATTGAATTTTCAAACTTTGGATTCTGCGTATTGCAAACCTCACTTAACTGCGATTGCATATCATAAAAACAGAATTTTCAAGCTAATTTTGTCATGTAAGGAATAAAAAAAATCATTTTAAAAAACAAAGCACAGAAGGAGAAAATAAGCAACACGCATTTTTACATTTTTTTTAAAAAAATGTAAAGTCGGGATTTGCTTTCTTTGCCATTTAGGCCTTCATTATTTGTATATGTCACTATTTTGCGATTATTTGTATAAGTCACTATTTTGCAAAGCATGTTCTAATAATTACACTCACACACGGCATATCCAAGTAGCTGAAGAGAATACAAGTCACATAAGCACGAATTTGATACTGATTTATTACCGCCCGCATATCTGCAAGTTGATGTGTTTAGCTATCTTCCTGCTTGTGTGTGTGTGTGTGTGTCTGTCTGTCTGTCTGTGTCAGTGTACTTCGTTTTTACATCAAGTTTGACTATCAAGGTCATAGGAGCGAACGAACTTATAATTTTTGCTTGATTTCTTTATTACTTGGGACATCAACACGAAAAACATGTTTTGGCAAGCAGGCGGTGAGCCTTCGACTAAAAAGCAGTGATTGATCATAATTCCTTTTATCGTTG
Organism: Chironex yamaguchii; assembly: GCA_024741275.1. NCBI lineage: Eukaryota > Metazoa > Cnidaria > Cubozoa > Chirodropida > Chirodropidae > Chironex > Chironex yamaguchii. The sequence goes on from JANTCA010075608.1 coordinate 13,697, forward strand.
TCATTACAATTATGTCCCTAGAAATTGTATCCTCTTTCATATTATTTATAAACCAATTAAATCCTTACTTCTTTCTTTTTGGCATTTTTTTATTAGCTTTAAGCAAGTCTGCATTTGAAGATTCATCAGTATATCTCACTTTCGACCATTACAATCGATTACACGACGAAACACAAAGTAGCTCAAGATATGTTAACGTCAGTACTTCTCCTGGACCTGTTAACGAAGCACTGTGCAGAAAAAAGTCTCTCACGTTGGGTCAGGTCAGAGTTGACTGTCTGAAACTGTTCTGCAACACAGAATTTTCAATAGGATTCTGGATGAGCCTGTACTGCAACCTGACCACAGATACACAAAACATAGTAAAGCTGATGCTAGGCAACATTCAAGTTCAACTTACAATTCAAAATATCACTTACATCGATGCAGCCGTTTTCATTGGGTCAACATGTGAGGCTATACGTTTTGAAATCCCACTAAATGTCTGGTTGCATCTAATCCTTAGTTTCACGTCCTCCGCAATATCGGTAATAAAAGACGGAGTACAGATTGCCCAAACAAGTCATACCTGTTCTTCTTCACAGTTGTCGGCGAAAACATCGTTGGATATCGTCATCCCAGATGGTCACGAAGCTGAATTTTGCATTGATGAACTTTTACACATCCCTCGATCTACAGACACTGACGCTGGGCATGCGTGGTTTCAACAGTATGTGAATGGTAAGGTATATTGATTTTAACAATGACAGGGAGATTAATTTCAATTTTTCGTTGTGACTTTGACAGACTTGCCGTGCTGCAGATAACCTAATTCGGCTGAATATACTGGCATTGTAATTTACTAAAGTATTCTGGTTTTTATTTCCTAAATGACTCATGATAGTCCAGTGCTCTGGCACTAGGGTATAACATATCAAATACATATCTGTAACTTGCCCACCCCTTTTGCGAGAGAAATATATTCTGAAGTTTCTGAAATATATTCTGAAATTTCTGAAATATATTCTGAAATTTCTGAAATATATTCTGAAATTTTTGACTAAAAGGTTAAGTCAGGTGGCTTATTGCTTTGCAACTCACGTGACTACGTAAACACGACTAATCATACAGACTAAAAAAGCTACTAAATTAACTAGAAAATTAACTGGCAAAGTATTGAAGATCTCGTTTACTGCTTCTCTAGCATAGTGAAGCAGGAGGGCTCTCTGCCGCTTCGGGTCAGTAACTGCCATGGCGATTGGAAATTTTGGAATCGTTTAAGCCACTTTTTCCATTGTGTAGCTTGTGCTCCGACTGTTGACTCGAACGAGGAAGATCTGGAGAAGTTTTATGAAGACCTGGACGTGGCAAAAAGGCAATGCAAGTCGCAAGACATCATAGTTAT
>JANTCA010075619.1:0-15080 GCA_024741275.1 Chironex yamaguchii
ACAGTGTATAAGATTATATATAACTCAAAAATACACCTTCATTTTGACGTTTCGATATTATCTTCATCAGAATTACTCAATTATATATATATACTTGCCTATGATACATTACTTATGGGTTATTAACGTACCAAGTTTTCTTATTTATGGGTGAACAATTCATTTCATGTATAAAAGCTATCAACAGTGTTTTAACTTTCGTAAATATTAATGGAGGCAGTTGTGCTTATTCATACATCATTTTTTATTAAATGAAGACTGCAGACAATAAGTCAGAAATTTATCTTTGTTTTATAAATACAGGGGCTTCATGGAATGGTCCTATTATGTCTACACTAACATTTTCAAATGGTTGATCATCAACAAAATTCTCTGCTTCTTTATTGCACCCAGGCCACCAAGCTGATTCCCTAAGTTTGCTTTTAGTCTTGACCACACCTAAATGACCTTCATGAACTGTAGTAAGCAGTTGTAATCTAAGAGTGGGTGGCATTATAACCCTACCATCACACCTGTACAAGATTTGCTGATCAACTAAAAGGTCATCTCAAATATCCCTCAAAAGTCCTGCTTCCCCAAGGGGCTTATCTCTTGGAAACTGTGTTAACACCCAACACTTTACTTAAATAGAAATGGGATCTTTATCTATTTCTTCTACTATGCACTCTTGTGTTAAGCCCAAGGGAAAACAGTCATACACTAGAACCACAACTCGGTCTTCCTCGCCTACCTCATCTTCATATACTTCTCTGGCCTTAACTATATGGGATAACGTATCAGTCAAAGCATTAGCTTTACCTCGCACATACTTCATATCAAAGTTAAACTTTAGCAGCTTTAATAACCACCTACTAATTCTGCAGCTAACTCAATCAAGGCCTTGTGTAGTCAACGATGCCGTTAAAGCAGAATGGTCTGTTTCTAAAGGGAATTTGCATCCCATGAGGTAGAATCTAAATCATTCCACCCCAAAGACACATGCTAGGGCTTCTAATTCTTGGACACTATATTTATGTATGTGTGCTGTGTAGTACTGGAGGCTTCCTAGAAAGGATCGCAACTCTAAATCATCAGATGGTGTGTGAAACCCACTTTTCATTCAACTGAAGACCAAGCCACTCCAATTCTCTAACTCGAACTTACTTTTTTCCTAGTTAAGTGTTATACCAACCTCTTTACAGTGTCTCAAAACGTGCTCTAGTTACTTCTCGTGTTGGCTTTCATTGTCTGAGTCTATCAACAAATCATCAATGTAGCATAAAACAAAACTCATGTCTCTGAAAATGTCATCTATGATCTGTTGGAAACTCGTGGGTGAGCAAACAAACCCATAATTCATTCTCGTTGACCTAAACTGTCCACATGGGGTAGATATGGTGGTAAATTGCTTGCTCTCATCTGTTAACAGAATTTGATGAAAGGCTTTGTTCATGTCGAGGCTAGAAAACACCTTACCCCCTCCTACTTTTGACAATAATTCATCCTGGCTGGGAAGGGGATACTTTGAACTGACTAGTTGTTTATTCACAGCACTTGCATCTGAGACCAAACATATTTTTCCATTCTTTCTCCTGCAGACTACAATAGGGGAGCTCTCTGTTCGTTCCAGGATTCCCGCTTGAACTAGTCTGTCTAATTCATCCTCACCTTCTGATCTTAAAGCCTCCAGAAGTCGTTTACTATTTGCACTAACTGGGGTAGTGGTAGGGTTCTACCATGTGTGTAACCCTTAACACCACCAAGACCCTCAAAGACACTAGAATATCTATCTAGTAGTTGGTCTGAAGTGCTAGCTGCACTGGTTGTGATGCTTTCTGAAACTGAATCAACCAAGCTAAACACCTTACTGCCAACTGTAATTGCGACGTGAAACTTATCAAGTGCATCTCTTCCCAGTGAACAAACCCCCTTAGGCACAACTAAGACTTGGTGAGTTACCTTAATGCCACTAACTGTCACTTCAAGGTCAGCTACTCCATCCACTAAAACTTTGTTACCACTGTAATCAATTAACTAGGATGATTCTGGCACAATCTTGCCTTCAGTGCCTAAACTAGTTACCACTTCCTTGTTTATCAGAGATCTGCTGGACCCTGTATCCAGCAATATCCAACAACGTATCCCATAAAAATCGACATCTTTATTGACGGCTTACATTTTTCATCAGAAACAGTATACACCTTAGGAGTGTTCTTATTACTTGGCTTAGTACCACTATTGTCTGTAGTACCTTTACAAAACTTGCTGCTTGTAAAGTGTCCTAACCTTTTACATGTATTGCATGTGGCATTTCGAGCACTACACTTGGCTGATTTAGCCATGAGTCCAGACTTTAAGCATGCATAACACTTGATTTTACATTTAATGCCAGCCTTAACATTAGATTCAACACTAAACACACCATAATGGCTCTTACCCGAACGATTTTTCAGTACTAATTTACTCACAAGAGTAACTAAGTCTTGAAAATGTTATTGGTCTCTAAGAAGAGCCTCCTTTTTTGGATCATCTGAGAGACCATGGAGGAACATCGTCTGGAGAATCTGGTCGCGGAAATTTGCCGGGTCTTCATCAAAGTATATTCTTAGTCCATCTAACAGCTTACTCTTGTAATCATTGACATCAGCACATTGTTGGAGATTAAGTCCAGCAGCTCCAGTCGCTTTTCTTCCACAAGTTCATTGGCAAATCGTTCTCTCCGCAATTTGCATAAGCCACAATAAGTTCCTTGTTCCATATCATATTCTAGACGAATCACTCTAATGACATTTCCCTTCAAGTAACGTAAAAAAAGGTTCCTCTTGTCCTCATCATCCGCGACTCTAAGTACTTGTAAAAACACATCAAAAGCATTGATGTAATCTTTAACATCGGTCTCTCCATCAAAACAGTAGGTTTGTTGAAAACAACTCTAGAAAGACCATGTCCCATATTGCTAGAAGTACTTACTGCCATTGTTGTCAATATAGTTATATATATACCAGTCCAATTCTGATCCACTTTGTAGTGTCCTGATCCGAGCACAGAACGAATATCAGCACAAGAAGAGACAGTAGCTCAACTGTATACCCAAATACAAGGTACACCTGTATCTCTTGACTCCTACAACGACTGTCTTACATGGTCTTGCTTCTCTACTTAAATACAAAATCAGATACTATGTACAGTAGATTACATCATGATGATATCCCTTACTAAGCAATAATCTTTGCCCAAAGGGACTGGGACCCACAACTCCCACTTGTGCGTGGGTTGGTTATGAAACCATAAACACATCAACCTTTGATCAAGTAGTTAAGCTGAGCGAAGGTATCATGGGGAAAGTTCGAATGGCGTAGCATGTTCCAAGGATTATTGAGAGCTCCATTTACATTTGGGAAGAATTCTTTGATAATGCAATTCAAGCATGAGCTTTTGAATACTTATAAGCACACACAAGGATGACTATGAAGCAAGCAAAAGCTGCGACATACATTGACAGAAAACGGATTGATTTCCAACTCATTTTGGAGATAGTGTATTTGTAATTGCTTACGTGCCACAATTAGCGTCTGAAAGGTAGCAACCAAAATGAAAAGGACATCCTGTTGAAGAGATTTGAGCACTGGCAGCCATATTGCAGGAGTGTAGGATACGCTGTTTATATGGTTATTGTGTTGCAGAGATTTATTTTCCTGGTTGTGGTGTTGGTCTCCTTGTCCATTATTTTCTTCCTTTGCCAATCCAATGTGTGATCATTTTTCTAGCAGTACTCTGCTATCTCGTGGCTTTTGCTGCTACCCCCTTATACGGCTTTTCTCTGTTCTTGTTCGTGGGGCAGATCTAGCTTCCATTCCGAGTGGTGCTCAAGTCTCTGATACATACATTGCTCAGGCGAATTTCTGAAAATGTCTTTTGGTATACGATCGCAATACGCAATTAAACCAGACATAGCCAACGCGAGCTCCGTCTTAGTCATAAGATATTCAAAATTTTTTGTCGGTAGCTAAGGCCACCATGTAAACTTTGATATCAATTTTTGTGACGTTGTTGGCAAGAGTTTTCTCTTAAATTTGTGTATAGATGATATTCATCAATCTTCTTTATTGCTGGCGTGAATTCTACTGCTCTGTGGGTGTTATGTGGACGAAAAGATTATCGTATTAACAGGATTGTTGGCATTTTTAAAGGTCGACCTAATTTGTATCTTCAATATATGATTAACTTCGATCGAATACTCCTTAATAGGACTATGTTATTACCTATGAAAATTTTAAGTTGATCATTAAAACAGTCAATTAGCAGTTAAACTTTACCAGTAATGAAGTCAATTGAAAAATAACATCTATGAACAAAAGCAAGTTAGAAATTTTGCTAGAAGTTTCATGAAAATTGATATAAAGGTTTTTAAGACGTTCTTAGTTACCGACGATAAAAATGCATCTGCTAGCTAAGGCCGAGCTCGTGATTGACCATTTCTGGTTTTAGTGCGTTCAGTGTTTTGAATTACACCTGAAAATATGGGGTGTTCCTGACAAAAGTGAGCACCCGCAAAATCGATCGTTGATTGGCTACTTTCCATTCGTGGGTGTTCAAGCCCAGTCACTTATTGGTTCATCAGTTATAGAATGAACAAAGGTCAGACTGGGGGGAGCGCTTGAATTACTTAAGCCACCTACTACGACATAGTTGTTATATTTTAATAGATTAGGGTTATAGTTTAATGAATTTGCTATATGCCCAATTTTGGCCCCTGGGATCGACACTATATCTGCCGATGTCGAGGTTTCATCAGCTTTACAAAGAGTGGAATCCGAAACTATGATTGTTTTTGCCATTTCTTCCCTTTCTGACTTTGCTTGGAGGAACTTTTCAATTGAAGGGCATTTCCCTGTATGTACACTTAAACAACGCTGGCAGTTGTACGCCTGTCCTTTATAGAACACCCTAAAAAATACTAGGTCCTCATCTATTGGGAAGATTTGTTTTCTCTCCATTTGGCACGATAGTTCGATTAATAAGTATCTTTTGCTGTTGCACACATCTGTGTCTCTGCATATATTAAATTTGCATGGCACAATTACATTACCATACTCTGAGAAATACACTGTCCAATTGTTCTTTGGTGACCTGGGCTAGTGGACCTATACATGTGTCAACCAGAGTCACCCACACTGCTGTTTCACTACGAGCCTTTGGTTTTTCGAGTTTTATGCTCCTTTCTGTTCCTTCGAAATGTATTTTAAGAGTAAAGTTCTCCAAAGTTTTGGCCTCTTCTTCAGTTGGGAATTATCTTAAATTGACCCTTATTCCTGGTAGTGAGGAAGTGCACCGTTTCAACTGGTCATTGTGTCTGGCACCATTTGAGTATAGTGAAGACCTTTGGCAGCAAAGATTGTGGGAATATGGTTATTAGATGGAGGAAGAATACGACTGATGCCATTATGCTATTTATATATAAACTTTACTTATGTTTGATCTGAAGATATAGATAATGTTGAAGAAAAAGTTAGATTCAAAATTAAGGTACAGTAAGCAAAAATCCAGCAAAAAATATAGATAATTATTGATCCTAAAATTAAACACCTTTAAGTTTATACCGATATAATAACTGCAAGTAGAATAGGTTACAAAACTTTACTAATACAACATAATTAAACCAGCAAATGTATATAAATAAAGTTGATAACAAAAAGTAATAACTATTTAGAATATAAGCGTGGATTTAAACACTGCACGATCTCACCAATGCAGGCTGCTTGAACTTTGGCCACTCCTTTTTACTTAGTTAGTCTAGAAACGATCAGTAGTAAACGGTATCTTAGAAACTATATATCTTAGCAATTTAAAAAATCAATTTTGAATATTAATTGTTTTGACTGCTTCAGATTTCCTACTCAAAAACAAAGAAGGATCCAAATTACATTTATACCTCGATAACTAAAGAGAAAACAGTCATACCTTTTTGTCAAGAAAAATGGGAATGGATAGCTAATCCAACCCAATCCAACTCAACTGGGACACGATCTAGAGATGTACCTGGGAAGCAAGAGCGGGTCTTGAGGTGACCTCGTCCATCTGGTTGCAGATACATCTAAACTTTTCCTGTCTTTGTATTGAAAAGAAACATAAAGAAAATGAGATTGCAAGGTGTAGATTATTTCTTGAATTGGAAATTTGATACAGTCATATCATCACGGAATGCAAAGTAACCAAAGCATTATTCAGAAAATTAGAAATAGTATTAAATGCAATTATTAAACCAATTACCACCTCTGAACAGGTATTCAGATTGAATCATTCATCAGATGCTGCTTGGCTCAGACACTTTGTTACTTACCCACTTAGACACGTTATACACAAAACCAGATGTACAGAATTTAATTCTGTACAAAGATCTCTTTGATATGTATCAAAGCAGCTAAAATACAAACTTAAGTAAGATATAACATATATGGTCCAAAATGAAATATACCAACCCAATGAAATTAAGCTTCTTACTAAAGTGTCTTATAGGATTGATACGTAATAACAAGATACTTTGGAATAAGCTGCTAGTTTGAGTGGCGATTCTTGTTAGCTGGTCTAAATTTTTCTTTTTAGTAAAAACGGAAATATATGTTTATAAATGAATACAACTGCATAGGCTTACCTGGTTTGACTTCGATATGCGATCACTTCTCGCAAAACAGAAATCTCATTTGCCAACAGGCCTGCAAATTAAGACAGGAACATTTCACATGTCTACCCAGACCACCATGCTGTAGGCCAAAAAGAGGAAGTTTTTCCCTCATTATCTGTAAAACGAGACAACAATGGACAGAATGATCGTACAACAAAAGAGCTATTGCACAAGAGTGATCTCTAGTAATAACGATCAGTAAGATATGAAGACAACTACGACTAAAATAGATAAATTAAAGTAACCCACTAACCCATCATAGTAGGGAAAATACATAAACAAGGGCGAAAAAAATTGGAAAAAATAAGTCTTCGATATTGTTACTCAATTATACTTTGTGTTTAAAGGCATAAAAGTTTGGTATTTAAGACTTTCTTTTGCGTTGTCAGTTTTAAACCCACGTACCACTGATATAGATAAAAATTAACCATTAACAAAAAAAATAGGTAAAAAAATTTGGATTAGGAGGAAAAAGATATTTCACCGCCAGACTGCCGAGTGAGCATGGCGAGACACGACAGGGTGACTTATCACCCCTCCGTTGCTTTCCATGCCTACAAAGGCCGATGGAAAAACAGCAGGAAGGAGGCTTTAAAAAAAGTGGGAGGGCTTGAATATTTGCCAATACTCAGAAGTATACAATTTAGTCCTTAGATTAACCAGATTTAAATGATTAGCAATGGCATTGGAGATTCACTAGGGGAAGACTACCAGATGTCAATGTCAAGGAATAGAGCTGAAACAATATCAAAAATTGTTTATTACTGAATATTAGACGGCATTGCAAATTCATTTATTACCAAAGCCTAATTATTTTGTAAAAGCATTAAATACTACTATTGGAAATTTGAGGGGTACCTGGACACCTTTAGCTACCCCCCTCCCGCTACATGCGCCACGGCTTATTCTTTGTGTGCCAAAGTTCTCTTGATCTTGAGAATTCTTTTGATCTTTTCACTGGTATTTGTGACGTAGCAGAGGCAAATCTGTTTCAGTTCTTCCTTTTATTTGGGTGCAGCTGTCCTACTTCGTGCCCTTTGGATGTCTGTTAACTGATATCCTTTAGAAAGAAGAACATCTTTCAGGTGCTTTTCTTTTTTCCTTAGGTCAGCATATTTGATATGATGTTTCTTACCCTTCCAAAAGTAGCAGTGATGACACTGTTGCGAGCTGTGGCTGCATGATGGGATACATTGTTGAGGTACTGCTCTGTGTGGGTTAGTTTTCTGTAGGTATTAACTGAGGTGCTGCAATGTAACTGGCTCTTTAACAATACATCAAGGAAGAGTACTTGTCCTTCTACGTCCTTTTGCATGGTGAAGTTGATGCTGGGATGCCAATTTTTAATGTGTTTGAAGAAATTGTGTAAGCATTCCTCGTTGATTATAGCAAAAACATCATCAACATATCTTTCCCAGATGGATGGTGGTTTATCTGCAGTCATCAGTGCTGTGTTTTAGGATGTCTGCATGAATATTTCTGCAAGAACAGACAAGGCTGGAGCTCCCATTTGTACACCAATGGCAAGGTGTTCAGTGCACCTTTGGATGTAGTTTTCTTTGTTTGGGATGAGAGTTGCTCCTCCTTTGTCAGCTGGGAGTTTAGAAATGAAGTCGTCACTCTTGAGAACTCTCATGGCATGTCGGCCATTTCTTGTCAGGTTGTCAGGGGACACTTTGGATGATTGAAGAGTAAGGCTTGTCTTTGCTCTTATGGTATCTGCTTCACCTTTTAGGAGGTATCTCACTGCTGTCTTTACAATGAACATAATTTCGTTTGCAGGGATAGCTTTTGGTGCAATAGAGAAATTTAGACCTTTAATTAGAGATCATTCTGCTTCTGATAGTGGTCGTCTTGAGAGTTTGATTATCCAGTTCGACTTGTCTACAATGTTCTGTGCTGGAGCAGCTTTTCTTTTCAAGTTTTCAAGTATCCTTTACTCTTGCTCTTTAGTGGAGTGCAGCCTTCTGTTGTGATGAACAAGACACTTATTAGACTACTGACTAGTGCTTTCAAAAATATATGAGATTATCTATTCTTGTTTTGGTCAGACGTTAATGTCATTTTCATGACAGAGCAAACATGGCCCAAGAAATAGCAATTTTTGGACCATGATCTGGCCTTAACAACTTAATTTTCCATAGCTTTTCTTGACTTAGCTAGCTGTGTTACATAGTTAAAAATAGTTCGTAAGGTCAATGTTTAGGGCGGTTAGCAAACGGCTTAGAAGAATATATTATATAAGTGCTTGCCTACCAGCAATGTCATAAAATCAAGTGTCCCAGTGGGAGCAACATGATGAAAATGCCAACATGAATGTCAGCATCAAGTATTTCAATTCCCACTGTGTTTAGTATTTTAAGAAACAGGATAGGGTGACGGCTAGCTACATATCTTAGCTACAGTTTCTGGACGCTTGTCTGCTGTTTTATCAATTAACCGTCACATTTGAGTGAATTTGAGCAGGTAGAGTTTAAAGGTTGTCATCACTAATGACAGTGATTATCATTCTAATAATTGAACTAATGGCTTTGTACTTGATATGGAAGTTTACATCTATGAGGTATAAGCTAAGCTAGAGAGCCGACTCGAGGCTTCTTGCATGTTTACAAACTGGAGCCTCCAAAACGAGGTCCATAACGAGGTTTGTAAGGCAAAAAGTTCATAGCTGCAACAGTAAACAAATCTGTTTGTTGCAAAGAACTGTGAATACAAAATGGATTTTGCAGATCTATAACATGTCACAACCGATTCTGCCAGCTCGAAGAATAACAAAGATAAGCTCTGCTGTGAAATGAGGACAAGAATATAAGCAAACTAGTGTCTTCTCTCAATTTGTGTCCGAGTTTGCTGCTACCAACGCTTATCAAGTTATTAAAGTCAAAAAGTTATTTTATGCATGTGGTCAGATATGACCTTAAATTCAGTTCTAAATGGTGCTCATTATACCATGCTGAAATAGTACACAGGCAGATGGAGGTTCATTGTCAAAATTGGGAGCATATAATTTAGAAGTATCCCCCAAACTTTAATACAACATCTGAGAAGACCATAGGATAAGGAAACCCGATGCCCTTACAAAAGTCAAATATTTTTCAAAGAAAACGAGTTTATTCAGCTGACGGCGAACACTTGGCATGCTTTTGTCGATTATTTGTCTTGTGTATCGCTTTTCGTAAGTCTGCAGTCGTATGTCCTAATATTTTAGGTAGGCCCATATTTCTATCACGTGAGATGAGTGAGACAGTAATCCTGACACCGTATCTCTACTAAGAACCGATGATGACGAATGGTTGGAAAGTCAGACACTAAAAGCACCTGAATCATCATTTTACGGAGGATGGTACTTTTTTTTGTAAACTTGTTAGTGCTCGTTATTGCAAACATTGAATGCCCTTTACATTGCTCCACAACCTGAAAGGCCTCATACAATGCTTGTAGTTTGTAGTAACCCGCTTCTATTTGTGCGGAGTACTAGCTTTGCAAATGACATGTTTCTTATGTATGATCATTGCATAAAACAGGGATCACCAAGGAATGGTAGCATTCCTGGCAGTCAATATTGACAACAACTTTTCTGATAATATATCCTGCAATATAGTAGAGAATATTCTCTTGGAGCAAGGTGACATTTAGGGCTGTAAAGAATTGGTCAATTTCTGCTTCACTGTCCGCCATCTCATCCTATGTACTGGCTTCATCAGCTCATCTATGGGTGTACGTCTTTTGCCAGATCTTAATGAGAATATTGACCCATTGAAGTTAGACTCAAATGAAAGGACATTTGCTTTATTGGAGTGCGAGTATTAAATGCTTTATTTAAAATCTGGCGAAGAGCTGTTCTAAACCGTTGTGTGTTTGGGTTATTGTTGAACTCACCAGGAGCATGAATGCATGAAAAAAGGAGCACAATGTGATTCTGGGAGGCAGGAAAAATATCAAAGATAAACGTTGCAATGAAGTTAAAACAGCAACGTAAGCAAACAAGTGTCATCTTTCAATTTGAGTCTCAATTTGCAATAAGCAATTACTGTCGGTTATTACAGTCAATGAGTTACCTTACTTAGGAAGTGCGACTGTATGTTCTCGCAAGTTGTCGGGTGTGACCGTAAATTCAGTTTTAAATGATATTCATTAAAGCATGCTTCGAGTACGGGATGTTGGACTCAACAAGTGAGAACCAACTAGAAAATGGTTTGAGCTTCAGTTTAAGATTTTTTGGTACACCAAATGAGGAGCCAAATGGAGAACTTGACCCTTGTTAGACGATTATTACAATAATGCAAAGATGCAAGTTTTCAGCTTTTTGAAAAGAACTTGCAATGTGATTAGCACGATGTATCACTGTGTAATCATTTAGACCAATTAAAAGAGTAAAATTTGTTTCAAAATTAATAACGGACACTATTCATACAAATAAAGTTGAAATAATTGACATTGAGTCCACAGGTAACCTCTCAATCCTGCTAGTAAATATCCAGTGAAACAGGGGAAATTTTACAGTCCCAAACTAGCGTTAACTCCATACAGCTAAATTTTTAAACATTATTTTAGATACCTACACTTTTGACTCGAAGAAATATGCGATAAGTCTACAATCAGGACGAAGTATACTTGTATGAACATTATACGACTATGCATTTAATGAGACAGGCTTTTGTCCCTCAGCTTTATCAATTTCACCTGAACTCACGTTAATTTTCATCAAATTATCCTGACAAAAGTCTACACTCTTCCTTTTGTCATATCGTCGATTTTGACAACCTAAAGCAACACAAGATATCACTGTTATGAAATTCAACACACGCAACTGCCAACGGTACACAACAAACAACGGAAATCTTTCGCCGTATAACAGAGTTGCTTGGAACGAAAAGCGGTTTGAGCCTCGATCCGATGTTAACTCTCTAGCTTATAGCTCATTGGTTTAAATCCAGCAGGCTTAACCCCTACGTAGTTAGGAAGTCAAACTCTGCACTTATTTTTAGCTGTGTTTAAAACATTTCCGCGATTTACTGAACCGATTGGCAGACGCTATAGCAACAGCTGCGAGCAAGATTGGACTTGAAAGTATTAATGAAGATGAGTCCATGCTTGTTGTTTACGTTGGAAATCCGTTTTTGAAACTCGTTCAGTCCACGACAACATTATTTGCGAAAGTTGCTGAAAACTGCCTTGAGTGCGAGTTTTTTGGTGATTGACGCATAAAGTGCGCAGATCAGTTGCGTACTTGAAAACTCGCACTCGTACTGGATATAGAGCTCCCGAATAGTACAGTGGTTTCTTAGTGGCAATATTTCTACACAGCAAAAAGGATTTCATTGAAGTCTATAATACTGTAACAAGATAGAAATGAAACTGCTTTTATACATAATTATAAAATTTTATAACAACTGATCGCTTAATACAACAAGATTTCACACAGTACAAATTTCACTAATCAATTTCGATATAATCATAGGGATTGTGGGCTTATTACGAATTTGAGGATTTACTTGGGGACTTTGTAGTATCACTTTTCCAATTGACGCAAGTAACATCTACTTGCGACATTACATCTTTGACCCTACAAGCTTACTTGTCAATAAAAAGAGTTTTCCAGCTGTTCGTTTGAAAAATTCGTGTTGTTCTGACTTGGATTTTTCCTCTGTCGCGTTTCTCCAATAAAAGATTCGTGAGTTTAATTTAATCGTACTTAACTCACTAAGGCTTATTTAGAGGGACGTATTGTAGTTTTTTGCTGATAAATATGATCGAGGTATGGAACTAGTATTTCGCAATTATGTAACGCCTGTATGATTGTGAAATAGTCCTTAATAAAAACCTAAACCTCCCCTGTAAATTTGTCTTTTTCTACCTTGCAATGGAGAATATATCTCTGTCAGAAGTACATCATTCGTTTTCCTTCTATTGAATACTATAAATTGGCGACGAGGATGACTACTCCTACTACAAGTCATTTGATGGTTCCTACCAGTACTACTGTTAAGAAGCCAAGTCCTTTTGATGGGGTCATGGTTGTCCAGGTATGGCTAAAACATTTTAGCATATTTTTACGTTTGACCAATTGCCCAGAGGACAAGAGGGCTGATAGTCTGTTGTCATTTTTAACTATGGACATTGTTGATGCTACCCTTCATACCCTGTTGGAAACTGATCTGACTAACTTTGTTGCTCTCCAAGCCTTTCTTCGTCAAAGATATGGCCATATTGACCAACATTCCCTTCGGCGTGAGTTTTTGGATGCTAGGCAATCCAGTAACTGTTATGAGGATTTTGCTCGACATCTCCGCTCTCGTCTAGCAACTGCGTTTTCCATAAGGAGTCTACCTGATTTTATTGAAGAACTTTTAGTTGCCAAGTTTGTTCAAGGTGTGTCAACTGATCGTGTTCGTAAAGAGTTGGCTATACGTAAACCACCTTCTCTAACTGATGCTGTTGCTATGGCCAATGACTTAGCTTCATCAGCTGGTTTCAGTTCATCTGTCCTAGCTATTGGGTCGTCTGCCCGCCCATCAACACGACCGTCCGCAAGTAAACTTTGTTACCATTGTGGGTCCAAAGACCACCTTGCTAATGACCCATGGTGTAAAGCCGTAGATATAGTATGTCGTAATTGTAACGTAAATGGACACCTCGCTAAAGTGTGTAAAAAGAAGACCCGGGTCGCCACCCCCGCTACTACTTCCCGTCTTCAACCAGTGGAAATTCACACCATTTTTATGAATTCTGACCATTCTGGCCAATTGATGTTACCTTGTCTGTAGCCGATCATCCTATGAATTTTTTGGTTGACACTGGTGCATCAGTCTCATTAATAGATAAATCATTGTATGAGACTTATGTTCGCTTTTTTATCACAACTGGACAATCCTTGCTGCGTCGTGACCTCATTCAACAACTTCGCATCAATCTGATGCTTGTTAACACTGTCAATTGTCCATCTTCAAGCTTATTTGTCCGTTTGTCGTCCTTAACTGGGAATATCTAGACCCTCAGTGAATTTGTTCGTAGGCCATTGTTAAAAAGCGATGCAAACCCGTTAATCATACAATTACTTCATCGTCTTCCGTTTAAGTGTTCAAGGTGAAGTTGCCGCAGAAATTCAAAGGATGCTTGAGGATGATATTATTGAACCTGTCAACGTTTCGCCGTGGGTGTCACCTACCTATAGTTGTTGATCGACGCAAAAATGGGAACATTGGCATACGTGTTGACCTCCGAGAGGTTAACAGACCTATCATTGTGGACCAACATCCCTTACCAAGGACAGAGGGATTATTTGCCAAATTGCATTCGGCAAAAGTATTTTCCACTTTGGATATGAAATCTGCTTACCATCTCCTAGATCTCTCTGCACCGGGCCGTGAATTGACGACCTTTATTACGCATGTGGGTATATTTCGCTACAAGCGCCCTCCTATAGTTTAGCCTCAGTCCCTAGCGCCTTTATTAAAGTAATGGACCATATTCTTAAGGGTTTATCAGGCATAATTTTTTATTTAGATGATTTGCTCATTTTTGGTAGTTATCACCGTCATCATGACGAAAATCTTAGGGCTGTACTTACTCGTTTAGTTGAGCATAATGTTACTCTTAATGAGGATAAGTGTATGTTTTATCGTTCTGGTTTAGATTTTCTTGGTAGGCATATTTCTTAGTTGGGTATCGCCCCACTTACACCCACCTTACTGCTACCAAGGATGCTCCCCCTCCTTCCGATGTTAGTCAGTTACGTTCCTTTTTGGGGTTAGCCCAATTTTACCATACCCATGTACCGGATTTTACTAAGCTTGCTGAACCCCTCTATGCCTTAACTAGGAAGGATGTAAGTTCTGTCTACCACTGATACAGCTTTTCATTGTTTAAAGGATGTATTACTTCGTTCTATTCCCCCGGCATATTACAATACTGATCCCCAGGTTCTTACTATTTTGACTTGTGATGCTAGTGGATCTCGGGGGTGCTAAGTCAAGAGCACCCCATTTCATTTGTTACTCGTCATCTTTGCCCTGCTGAACAAAAATATTCTGTTGATGAGCTCGAGCCTTTAGCTTGTGTATGGTCGATTGAAAAATTACATGTCTTTTTGTATGGCAAGCCATTTACCCTATGCACTTACCATCGCAGCCTTACTACCCTGTTATCTGCTAAAGGTCTTGGGTGAGTCCCCTGCCGCATTGTGCGCTGGACAACCCGTCTCCTTGTATACAATTTTGACATTGAATATCACTCCGGTTCTGAGAATGTAGTCGCAGATTGTCTGTAGAATTGCATGACATTGCAAAATCTGAGATTATTGGACTTGTTTACCTTGCTGATCATCCCGCTTCTTTACAGGGCATCCGTCAGCACCCTGCTAATGATGCTGTGTTGCACTCTGCATACATTTCTAGTGAATTGCCCTCTTACTCATCTT
>JANTCA010075630.1:4269-15079 GCA_024741275.1 Chironex yamaguchii
ATTCCCAATATCAAATCAGTTGAAAGCCATTCCCAATATCAAATCAGTTGAAAGCCATTCCCAATATCAAATCAGTTGAAAGCCATTCCCAATATCAAATCAGTTCGCCAACAATGCAACCATACTGACAACAAGAAGAATGGCTTCGAAACTAGCTTTTCTAAATGCAATCAAACAGGAACAAATCATAATCCCTATCTTGTTCGCAATTTTCCTTGCAAAGCTTTGTCAAGGAATATTCTGCAGACGATCAGTTTGTTTTCGTCATTACTTCTTCAGATTGCTTAAGTTTTAAAAGTTTTTCGTTCTTGATTACAAGATTTTGATTGAAATTGACTGTTCAAGCTAACCATCACTAATCTAATAACTAATCATGTTTAATTTTTAGACCAATAATTGTAGTAGTACTGAGGGTTCTGTTTTACTCTGGTTTCTGTAAGGATATTACAATAGTTTAATAGAATATTTTGCGAGTCATAAATGTTGTCTGAATGTTACATCTAGTATGGCTCATACATAATGTATGAAAATGTCTACTAAATGACAAATTTGGAGATACCTTAAGCAGGATGCTGTGTTAACATGTGTGCGACTTTGAATAAGTTGGCACAGAACTGCCAGGTATGGAGACGCGTCTCGTTTGTTGCATCTAGCATCTGTCAACTGGACTAAGAAGAAGAAAGGAACAATTTTTTTATTGTTATAAACATAATAAAAATATGCAATTATCCGATAAGATAAGGCAATCATGTAACAAATATTACTTATGGAACGCAAATAATGGACAACAATAAACATCTCACTTGGTTTTGTCAAAAGCCAGAAGTCTGAATTTGATTGTTATGAGGAAAGTGGAATTCTTCAATCTGCGGTCAAAGAGTACAAAACATCTTTTAAATGACCATAAAAGAGAAAATACAAATCTAATGAAAAGAGATCGTCTGTATAAACATTACTTGTAGCTAGGGAATGTTTCAAAGCTGAAGAATATCTAGTAATCAATGAAAACGTATCCTTTGCTTTCCAACATCATATAGAAGCATACAAGGACGTTCATGAAAAGTTTAGCTTTCTTCTCAACTTAATAGAGCTCAGCTATGATTGCACTCAAAGGGCTGCTGACAAAATAATGAAAGGCTAACTTCATGACTTTAAAAACTGATTTCCTTCTAAATAAGGTCAATATTCAGAACTTGTTAAAACTGTCAGTGGACTTGAACAGAGTGGAGCACAATATCAATCGCAAAGTACAAGCATATGACTAAATATTTTGTTGATTCTAAATCAGTTGAAGTGTATCCATAACTTTCCAAATGTAAACATTGCACTGCATATCTATGCATCTATGCATGATAACATCAAACTCTAGCAGAGAGACAACATTTTCAAAGTCAAAAGGAGTAAGAGATGAGGTTAGAGGTTATGATGACTACTTGTATGTCAGAGATGGACACAAGAGTGACTTTGGTAGAGGCGTGGGAGTAGCCCACACATAAGTACCATTCTGTGAATATTCCCTATTATTTTTACGTTTAATCAGGCTTTCTCTCGCTTTTAATCCATGTATAACCCTATTTTGCAGTCTTTCGTTTTGTTAAGCATTACTTAGAAGTCATTAAGATGCTATTGGTTGCATTTTGTGTTGAAGACTTGGTGACTTGCATACAATTCCACTAGTGAAGCTATTGAGCTTTATGATAGATCCACAACTATTATGCTTGCTTCTGTCATCAAAGTACACAAATGGCACTCAAAACATTATAAGTTTAATCCTCGATTTCAGAATGCTAAATCTACAATACCAGGAGGTGAGCCTGTAAGTGTTCTGGGCATTCCCTAGAATTATTCCACCGACACCTTTACCACGTCCGTTTCAGATGTCCTTCGGAAATCTACACCATGTGTTCTAGTAAGCGAAGCATTTTTCCCTCGCAGATTGTATCTTTGACTCGCTTGATCTCCATAACTTGTCGTGGCAAAGATTCTTTTCCAGGATATAAGCAAGACTAAGATTGACTTGGGCTCCCCCTTGCCTACACAACTCCGTTTAACTTGGGCTAACTAGCTTCATAGTATTTTTGTGCTGTAGTCTCTGAAAATACCTCATTGCGTGAATAAAACACAGTTCCATTTGGGACAATGTACTAACTTACGTGCATGCAGTGCTTGCATCTATTTATCTATGCATATAGTACCGATATTTGCGTGTCACTTATAGCTGTTACATCTCCCGAGTCCCTCCTACATGCTCAAGTCATCCCACGTTTGGAGCTTATGGGCACTGTTGCTGCTAGACTATTATCCAATGTTTAAACAGCATCGTAAGGTTTTGCAGTAAATGACCTTTATTGTTGGACAGATTCTATGAATGTTTTTGTGTTGGATTAAAAATGAGGCTGCTATGTAAAAACCCTTTGTAAAACACAGGGTGGGTGAAATATACCAACTTACATCTTCATCAATTTGTACCAATGTCCAGATTCTTCATATCTTGCAAATCTTCCATCTCGCAGTATTACCAGGGAAGAGTTAGTTTTCTCTACATTTTAGTGGCAAGGCATCGATTGGCTTAAACTTTACTAATTTTGTTGGCCCCAATTCCCTTATAATTTTGTTATGACAGATTATTGCTGTAAGGAAGTACGAAAATCAAGTTCTACTACTGCCACCACACTTAAGCCCTGCCTTGGTATTTCTCAAATAATTAGATTATCAACATTATAACAGTTGGTCTAAACTAATTTGTGTTTTTCAATATGACTTTTAGTACTCATTGGAACTTCAGCAACTTGGTCAAGGTAAACCTGTTACTTCCTCTAAGGTCAGTCAGTTAAGACTGAATCTTGACGTTCATGGTTTGATTAGTTGTGATGGCCGCATTCAAAATTCCCAATTAAATTTCAATACAGTGCCAACCTCTTGCCGTGTTGCCACCACATGGTTAATCTACTCATATTGCGTGCCCATTCTATGGTGTTACATAATGGTGGTACCGACACCTTGACGCAGCGTCGAGGACAATTTTGGGTGCCCCATGGTCAACAGACTGTCAAACGAGTCACTCAACATTATATAACATCCAAACGAGTGCTGGGTCTTCCCTTTACTACACCTAATCAACCACCTCCTTGTACAATGGCTTGTACTCTATCTCAATATGTCGGTGTTAACTTTTATGGACCCCTATTTGTGTACCCCTCTCAGACTAGTAACGGGGGAGGGGGCCAGATTCTTCTAAGTCTGACATTTGTCTCTTCATATGAGCTGTTACCTGATGTGTTCACCTTGAGTTGGTTGAAAAAACTGTTGCATTTTTGTGACGTAACATACAAATTTGTTCCCGTCGTGGTGGTTCTTGTACGGTATTCTTTGATAATGGAAAGACATTTGTTAAGGCTGCTGCTGATTCATCTAAGCTATATAGTTCTGTCAACAACAAACAGGTACGGGTATTTGCTTGTTTTTTTTGTGTTTTTATACCCTGGCCTATGTTAGCAGCCATTTATTTTTCATCGATAATAATAATAATTTACAGATGCAAGTTTATATTTTGAAAAAATTACATGACTCACATCAAAAGTATTAAAATAATGACAAGATCAAACTCTCTTTAATATTAGTTTTACAATGTGATAAACAGAATAAGCTATTTTGTTGCAACAGTCACCCACAATATTGTTACGTTAATTAATTGAGGCATAAAATAGACTGATATCATAAAACAGCTAAAAAAATGTCATAGGGACAATCATGGTATGATAAAGCAAAAAATGTTCATTTTGGTGTCGTTTAACATGTTTACAACTCAAATTGACTTTAAAACATAAACATTTAATCAACGCAGTAACAAAAAAGTGTGTTGAAGCACAATTGAGCACACACTGGGCTAGTGGTAACTGTACTTAATTCGCCCACAAACTGTACAAGAAGACCGCGTAAGATCTAAAAGGCAAAGAGCGATATGCCTTGATCAAGGGAAAAAACAGTCTTTGATTGCAACCAAGGGCCTGTTTCAAATTCTTCAGTTTCACTTTTCAATTTAGCAACAGCAAACTGTTCACCAACTTCTTTTTTAAATATTTCAATAAAAAGTGTTTTCAGTTCAATATCAACGTGTTTTTATATTTCTTTTTTTCTAAATAGCGATTAATGCTACTTCACGTAGTTTAATTACAACGATATTGTCCAAATAACAGCTATCTTGAGATGGACTAAAAAGCATAAATTCCAAACGGGGTATTTTGAAATTCAAGTTAGTGATTTTGGAAATCAAATCAAAGACAAAGTCCCAAAGGCGTTTAACGCAAGGACATCCAAGAAAGGCATGCTTGATATCCTCAGTGACTGATTCACAACATGGGCAGTGATCTGTATCAATTAGACCAGCCCTGAAAAGATTTCTACAAGTTGGTAGAGCCTTGTGCCAAATTTTCCAATTTGATGATAGTACTTTTCTTTGCGACTACTTATCACATTGGCTGGACATTTAATGCTGATAGTGCAACGAATGCCTTCAGTTTAAGACATGAGTATCAGCAAGATATTCTTGGTATACTTGCTAAAGATTTTAGGCATTGTTTGCTGGTTGTGGGGCTAAATGTTTCTATGGCTTGTTTTTGTCAGAAAATTGGCAAAAAGCAAGACTCTAAGGGATTAATGTCATTTCTTGAAGAGAACAATTAATTCTTTTAATTGTTATTGTTACCATTAGAAGACATTTCAGATGTAGCTGATGTGGATTTTTAAGCATTTATGTACGATTTTCTGGCTAACTGTTGAAATAGCCTGTTTTAGTCAAAAACGTGAGAAACAACAAGGCTATTGTACGGGATTCTTTGCGATTTTTAAAGAGTAACCAGAATTCCTTCTATTTCAATCATAAGGAATTAGAAAAAGAGAGATTATAGTACAGGTATATATGCCAATTCCTGAACAGCAGAAGGAATACTTTAAATTTTTCTCTAAAGGAACTTGAATTTTTGTTATTATTTGGTGTTTTTTTGGCTATTTGTTGCTATAGCCTGTTTTGATAAAAAAAGATAAAAAAACAAGGCTATAGTATATGAACTTATGTCAAATCAAGAGGAGGACATGTCATGCTTTCAAAGTTTATCATTAGCGTCAGCAGATATTCCTGAAACAGTTGCCAAGAAATTTAAGTCGCTTTCCAGTTTTGCAACTAAATGTTGCTCTGGCCTGTTGTAGTCAAAAATATGAAATAAAAAGTACTTGAATATCTCTAGTTCTTAAATAGCACAAAGAATGATCTTTATTGTTATGATTACACTCCTCAGATATTCCTTTGAAAGCTGCTAAGGAACTTTAGACATTGATGGCCAGTTTTATGGCGAAATGTTGCCGAGACTTGCCAAAAAGCATGCAGAAAAGCAAGGTTATTCTACACTGATTTTAACAGACATGCCAATACTCTCATCAAAATACACTTTAAACAGCTACAATAGCATTAACTATAACATACAGCTGTTATACAAGGATTCTACATTTATTTGGTCACTGCATAATGAAAGTCGATAATTCCACCAAAATGCTTACTATGACCACGGTCGTTTTCACAATTTCCGCCGGTAACAATCAAGTATATATTTGGTATCAAAATGCGCTGCAGAGAGCAAGAAACACTTTATCTACGGTATAGAGTTGGTCTACAATGATGAGTCATTGTTTTAGACTCTCTTAATTCCTCGAAATTATTTCCGATTTCAAAATATTGTGATCTTTGCTACAGGCTAAGATTGTAAAATAGACCAATGCTATTTTAAGGCTTCTCGGTGAAATAAAGTGCCTCTCTTGAATAAGATATGAATAAATAAATAATCGTTGTAGGCTTGGTCATTTTCACAATATTGGTCAGTAATAAGCACATCGATATTTTGATATCAGAATGCACTGCAGGCAGCAATAAACCCTTTGACTATAGTATAGAGTAGGTCTTTCAGCAATTACTTATTGCCTTGGCCACAACATCATAGCGGCCTATGATTTCTCTTAATGCCTTCCCAGAGCATTGACCATTGTCAGAATCTTGGCTTGCAAACATTATACCAAAATTTTCAAATTAGAATACACTCCAGAAAGCTAGAAACACGTTTACTATAGTATGGAGCTGACTTACAGCAATAACATATTGATTTGGGCAATACTTAACAGCGGCACTTCCGAAAATGGGTTACTATAGAATTGGTCTTCTTCAGAGTCTTGACTGGTAACCATTATGCCAGTCATTTGAAGTGGGAATGCATTGCAGGCAGCTAGAAACACTGGCTATAGCATGGATCTGATCTACACCAATTGTATGTTGATTTGCGCATTACTTCATAGCAACCCTTGATTCCACTAAGACGCCTTTCTATAGACTTTTCACAATCTTAGTAGGTAACAGATAAGTAAATATTTTGAAATCGAAATGCACTGCAGACGCCAACAGACTTTGGATACGGAATTGAGCAGGTCTACAACGACAACCTATTGATTTATGTAATATTTAAATGTGGATTTGGCTTTAGTATTGACCTGGTTTTAATAAATTGTATTTTGACTTTGACACTACCTGATGAAGGCCTTAGTTCCTAAAAGGAAACTTGCTATAGCCTTGTTCTTTGTCGCAGTCTTGCATGGTTAAAAAATACCAGTAACTTGAAATCAGAATACTGCAGGCACTTAGAAGCTCTTTGGCTACAGTACAGATCTGATCTACTCCAAAAATATATTGATATGCCCACTTATTTCTCTTTATCGCAGCCTTGACCGGTTACAATCCCGCCACTTATTTGGAATACGAATTCACTCAAGGCAGGTAGAAGAAAAGTCGTCTAGAGCTAATCTACAAAAAGGATATATTGACTTTGTCACTACATAATTGCGGCAATTCAACAAAGAGGTCTTACTATAGACATGGTCTTGTTCCCAATCTTTGCAGGTTAAAATCATGCTAGTAATTTGAAATCAGAATGCACTAGAAGGCAGCTAGAAGTACCTTGGCAACAGTGTAGCGGAAGCGTACAATGGTTATACATTGCTTTGGGTATAATAGCCGCCCTTGGTCTTCATCAGAAATTGGTCCAGCAACCTGCAAGCCATTACTTTGAAATAGAAATGCACTGCAGGCCGATAAGAATACCACGGCTATAGTATAGAGATGATCTACACCCTATACATTAATTAAAGCTCTAGATAGTGGTGGCAGTTAATTCAACTAAAAAGCCTTTGTACAGGCCTGGTCCATTTGAGGATTTTCGCCGATAATAGTCATTGCAATATCTTGATATCAGAATGTATTGCAGACAGCAAGAACAACTTTGGCTATAATACCAAGAAGATCTAATACGATTACCTACTTATTTGTGCACTAATTAAGGTCGGTAATTTACTCCAATAAGAAGCCTTTCCTAGTCTTTTCTCACAATCCTAGCAAGTAATAAATATGCTAGAATATGCAGGCAGCAAGGAACTGATGAGCAACAATTACATATTGATTTGTCAAGTACTTAATAATGGCCATCAATTCCACCAAATAGCCTTTCAATAGGCTTGGTCTTTCTCAGAGATTCGGTCGCTAGTAATCATGCAAGTCAATTGACGTCAGAATGCCCTCCAGGCAGTTAGAAAACGTTTGGTTGTAGTATGTTTCCACACAAACTGATTAAGTGCCATAATTCCACTAGGAAAAGTGTACTGCAGCCTTGGTTTTTCCCAATCTTGGCTGGTTACAAACAAGCCAATAATTGAAATCAGAATCTACAAAAGACAACTGGAAACAGTTTTGTTATAGTTAGGAGCTGATCTAAGAAAATAAGATATGGATTTTGGCAATGCTTAGTGGCACTAAAATTGACCAGGCTTGGTCTTACTTGGAGTTATTTAAGATCCAAATGCAGACCAGACTGCTAAAAACACGTTGGCTATAGCATGGAACTTATCTAAGGCAATAACATTGATTTTGGCTCTACTTAATAGCGGCACTAGAATCACACGTAGAATCCTTACTTGCTTTTACGCATCTTTGGCTGTTTATAAAGGTGCCAGTTAGTTGGAGTTAGAATGGATTCCAGGCAGCTAGAAGCTCTTCGCCTACATTATGGAGTTGATCCATGGCAATAAAATATTGATTTCGACTCTTTTGATGATAGAGATGTAAATGTAATGGTCTCCATTTCTAGCGACTATCTTTGATCCACATATGCAAACTACTTTGTAGGGCTGCACTCCAAATCTAGACGAGAACTTCTTCTTTTTAGTTTGCATGCATATGACAATGTCACCAACATCAATGTCACATTGTTTTGTATTTCTGCATATATTTGCGTAGTTTATCGCGGTTTCCTTTTGTAATTGTCATTTTCTTTGACCTCGCAATGTCCGTTTACATTCTTATGCTTTCTTGGTAGCAAGGGCAGCTTGTCTTTAACTGGTCGTTTGTACAACAATTGTGCTGGCGGAACTTTTGTTGTGGAATGTGGCGTTATTCTGTAATTGAGAAGAAATTTATGAAATTCTTGTCGCCAAGGTCGCTTTTGAAGTATGGTGGTGCAAATTGATTTTCCAATAGGTTTCACAAAAGATTCAAAATCCAAACCAAACTGCTACAAGCAATGTTTATGGTTTGGAGCTGATCTTCGGCTAAACATTAACTTGTGCACTTCTTAATTGCATCAACAAATTCCACATAGAAACCTTACTACAGGTTTGGTCTTTTCTTCTATATTAATTGCTTACAAGCATGAAAGATATACGAAATCAGGATGTAGACTAAACAGCTACAAAAAATGTTTATCATCTGCAGCTAATCTACCGCTATAACATTACGTTACGCACTTCTTAATTGCAGCAACAAATTCCTCATAGAAGCCTTACTAAAGGTTTGGTCTTTTCTTCTATGTTAGTTGCTTAAAAGCATGAATCATTTATGAAATGATGATTCTGACCAAACAGCTACTTACAATGTTAATAGTCCAGAGCTGATCTACTGCTATAACATTAACTTATGCACTTCTTAATTCCAGCACTGGATGACCACATGGAAGGCGTACTACATGTTTGGTCTTGTCTTCTATCTTAATCGGTTACCAAAATTGAAAGTTATACAAAATCACGATGCGGTCGAGGCAGCTGCAAAGAATGTTTATGGTCTGGAGCTGATCTACCGTTATCATATTAAATTAGGCAGTTCTGACTTGCAGCAGGCAATTCCACATAGACGCCTTACTACAGGTTTGGTCTTTTCTTCTATCTTGATTGCTTCCAAACATTAAAGATATATGGATTCAATATGCAAACCATATAGCTGCAAACGATGATTCTTATCTGGAGCTGATCTACGGCTATAACATTACGTTACGCACTTCTTAATTGCAGCAACAAATTCCTCACAGAAGCCTTACTAAAGGTTTGGTCTTTTCTTCTATGTTAGTTGCTTAAAAGCATGAATCATTTATGAAATGATGCTGCTGACCAAACAGCTACTTACAATGTTAATAGTCCAGAGCTGATCTACTGCTATAACATTAACTTATGCACTTCTGAATTCCAGCACTGGATGACCACATGGAAGCCTTACTACATGTTTGGTCTTGTCTTCTATCTTAATCGGTTACCAAAATTGAAAGTTATACAAAATCACGATGCGGGCGAGGCAGCTGCAAACAATGTTTATGGTCTGGAGCTGACCTACTGCTATAACATTAACTTAGGCACTTCTGAATTCCAGCACTGGATGACCACATGGAAGGCGTACTACATGTTTGGTCTTGTCATCTATCTTAATCGGTTACGAAAATTATACGTTATACAAAATCACGATGCGGGCGAGGCAGCTGCAAACAATGTTTATGGTCTGGAGCTGATCTACTGCTATAACATTAACTTAGGCACTTCTTAATTCCAGCACTGGATGACCACATGGAAGCCTTACTACATGTTTGATCTTGTCTTCTACCTTAATCAGTTACCAAAATTGAAAGTTATACAAAATCACGATGCGGGCGAGGCAGCTGCAAAGAATGTTTATGGTCTGGAGCTGATCTACCGTTATCATATTAAATTAGGCAGTTCTGACTTGCAGCAGGCAATTCCACATAGACGCCTTACTACAGGTTTGGTCTTTTCTTCTATCTTAATTGCTTCCAAACATTAAAGATATATGGATTCAATATGCAAACCATATAGCTGCAAACGATGATTCTTATCTAAGGCTGATCTACTGCTATAACATTAACCTTGGCACCTCTTAAATGCAGCACAGATTTGCACGTAGAAGCCTTACTACATGTTTGGTCTTTTCGTCTCTCTTAAGCGCTTACAAACATTAAAGATAAACGGAATCAATATGCAGACCAAATAGGTACAAACGATGATTCTTGTCTGGAGCTGATCTACTGCTATAACATTAACTTATGCACTTCTTAATTTCAGCACCGAATTCCACACTGAGGTCTTACTACAGGTTTGGCCTTTTCTTCTCTCTTAAACGCTTAAAAACATGAAAGGTATATGAAATCAGGATGCAGTCTAAACAGCTACAAACAATGTTTATGGTCTGGAGTTGATCTACTGCTATAACATTGACCTAGGTACTTCTTAATTGCATCACAGAAGTCCACTTAGAAGCCTTAGTGCAGCTTTGGCCTTTTCTTCTCTCGTAATTGCTTAAAAGATGAAAGTTATATGAATTGAGGATGCAGACCAGACAGCTGCAAAACATTGTTTGTGGTATTCAGCTGATCTACTGAAATAACATTAACTTAGGCACTTTTTAATTCCAGCACAGAATTCCAAACAGAAGTCTTGCTACAAG
>JANTCA010075641.1:0-15078 GCA_024741275.1 Chironex yamaguchii
CGTACGTCCAGGGCGGGATCCGAACCCGCGACCTTCTGCTTACCGGGCAGATGCTCTGACAACTGAGCTACCGGGAACTTATTTGTTAGAGGTGAATTTGAGGTCATGGTATGATGACTGCGTCACTACAGACTTTTTACCTTTCTTTTTGGGTTTTAGACCCCTTTACGTTGATGCCGTAAGGCTTTGCGATGTATTATTATATAGATATCTACAGAAGTAATAATATAACCAAATTGGGGAAGACAGAAGGACAGGTTTGCTTAAGGATAAACTGGCAATTAACACAAAATGTTTGCATCAAGCACTTCGTTCTAGCAACTTAAGTACAAGACTGTATAAAGGTGTAAAAGGTGTATAAAGGTGTATAAAGGTATATAAAGGTATATAAAGGTGTATAAAGGTCTATAAAGGTATATAAAGGTATATAAAGGTGTATAAAGGTGTATAAAGTTGTATAAAGCTGTATAAAGGTATATAAAGGTGTATAAAGCTGTATAAAGCTGTATAAAGGTGTATAAAGGTGTATAAAGATATATAAAGGTGTATAAAGGTGTATAAAGGTGTATAAAGGTGTATAAAGGTGTATAAAGGTGTATAAAGGTGTATAAAGGTGCATGAAGGTGTTTGATAGAAAAACATAGCAGCGATTTCAAGAGGACTAAATGAATATTTCCAGTTTCATATTGATAAATAACTATTTTTAAAAAAATATACTACCGATGCCGAATTACATAAGAAGTGATACTGTTTGTTGTTGTTTTCTATTATATAATTTTGACTAATTGTTATGCAATGGGTTTGTTTTGCGATGTTCATGTAAATAATCAAATTTCCGTATTTGCATACATAGGGTTAACACGGCAGTTCCAGTATTACATCAGCTCTCGAGTTCACATTCAACTCTGAAGTAATTGCCGTCCTCTGGACCATTCAAGTGGAAATTATGAATCATACATTCTTCAACTTATTAACCGGTCAAACAAACTGACCGGTCACAGTTTGCGAAAGTGTAGGAGTGGGACTATTGTTTTCTAGTCAAAAATTTGGCGCTTCTCTCTAATTCTGACGCAAAATGTGATGTTGAAATCAAAAATCAGCTTCTTTGTTAATGTTTGAATGGTCACAATGTATTGTTGACGTCATCACATTACATGAAACTTGATATTTTACTTCACCACAGCGGACAGTTTTATAGTGATCACATGGCTTTCGTCTCGTAATTTTCTCGTCGCAGATTCTTAGGACTCCTAGTGAAACAAGCATCTGAAGAAAAATATTTATTTCTCGAACGGTTGCCTGCCGTCGCTGAGTCAAAAGGAGCACGCCGGAATGAAGGAACTAAGGCAAACTTGTATCATACTCTTTCTATCAATAGGATTGACTACTACACTAAAACTCACAATCCTGCATACGAATGATGTTCACTCCAGAATTGAACAAATGAACAAGCATGGATCACAATGTTCAGCCAAAGACGCTGCAGCAAATAAATGTTTTGGAGGTGTAGCAAGGAGATATACAGTTATTACAGATATCAGAAAGAAAACAAAAAATGTGCTACTTCTTGATGGTGGAGATCAGTTTCAAGGCACACTGTGGTTTACTACTTATAAAGGACAGGCAGCAGCAAGATTTATGAATCTGATGAAGTATGATGCCATGGTAGGTTAAAGAGCTTTAATATCATTTTTGTCGAATATTTATGTGTTGCATTATTTTGCAACTGTGTGTATGTTATGTTTAAAGAATGCGTTGCAAACAGCTGCGGTGATTGCAATTTTCAAGCTGTTTAGTACCAACTGTATTTCTCACGTTTCCATGATACAAATTTTTAAATAAGGCGATAATTTGATAATGGTACAGAAATGCGTTTCATACAGTATTGTATGATAACATCCAAGGATGTATCAGAACCAAAGATTGAAACGAGTCTTAACTTCGGAAAAAATTAATTAACAATTCCACACGTAATAAAATTGCTGAAAACAAGTTATTTACGTACATGTACAAAGAATGACATTGTTGGCATTATGCTGTGTTTCAAAGGACCCTACTTGATAATTAGGTGTCATAGTGATTTACAATTTCTTCGGCGGCATTTTCAGTTGTTTTTGAAGACGTTTAAATGCTTTGAAGAACATCAACTTGCTTGTGAAGGTAATCAAATAGCATTTACAGAATGTTGTTATTTAGCAAAGGCTTTGTAAAGTGTGAGAGAGCAACCCAATACAAGACTAATTGTATAGAACGATTGTCGATGGCTGCAATTAGGTGGCATACGGATCTTTAAGCTAAAGGCTCTCTTGCAGAATATGTCACGACAACGTTTTTGCTAACAATTCAGGGCTGCCTTTGTTGAGTTTACGATAGGTATAATGAGTTTGTATAATTTAATTTAGCTCGACTGAAATGCGACGTCTAAACTGGGCCTTAAAATGATAATAAGAAGCAAAGAAGTAGGGCAAGGGTCTTTGAACTATATTGATTATTCAAAAGTTGTCTTCCATTCATGTTGTCAAATCATAATAAGACTGAGCAGGCAGGGAGGCAGGGAGGCAGGGAGGCAGGGAGGCAGGGAGGCAGGGAGGCAGGGAGGCAGGGAGGCAGTGAAAGTCAGCTTATGATAATTAATATTACGTTAAATGAAGATTGAAGACAGCTGTGTACTTTTTAAATCATGACTGACAAATAAAATTGAATTTTAATTGGAGCATTCTTGCCCTTATGACTTCCATTCCTCGATGCTGTGCCCTCGATCACCATAATGTGCATCTGCAGAGAGAAAGAGGATTATCATTTTGCAGTTCACACTTTCAAGCTTACAACACCGGGTGCCGAGTTTAGGTTTGATAGCGAAAACGTGTTTAGCACGTTTTTAATTTTTTTAGAAACGAGCAAAACGCGACAAAGTAGACGCCATTGTTTACTTCGGTTCCATAATGCAGTGTAAAGTTTAAGTGTGTTTCAGGGTCTTATCGTATGAGCCCAACTTAACAGTCAGATCAATCTCATGTCAAGTTATCCCTGCCCAGTTTGGCGGGCTGAAAAACAGTCACGTGATATTTGTTTGCATTGTTTCTGTTTCCTGCTTAAAGCCCCATCTCCTGTAAACGAGTTGCAGCGTTTCGTTGTGCAGTTGGTGGTCGTACTAATATAAGCCAATCACAATTCACATATAATCCAAACACATAGTCTAAAAATTTTTATACCAGAAATCGGCCCAATGTTTATGACGATAATCACAAAAATTGTCCAGTGAAGATGCGCTTCAAGATTTTTTGACAAAACCCGTGCGTATTCCAAGGGTTTTCAGCCTGCTTGGTCATGCTGGAGCTATGACATGAAAAACGTTGCCGAATTAACCGGGATCCCACCTGGACAAAGTGCGATTAGTAGGGCCATCCCGGTTCACATGTGATAGCAGTTGCGTTTTATTAGAGGTCAATGAAAGGTCAGATGTCGACAAACCGGGCCAGCCCAGTAAAGCGGGCTGATTTTATCTTAGATTTTGTTAAGTGATAGGCCCCTAAGAACAGACAACCCACGTTGTTCTCTCATGTTTTCCCCTCGGAGTAAACTTCTGTCTTGTGTTAATCATAAGAGTTTGAGGCAAAACTCTATGGCAGCAACTGGCTGGCTATAAAAGACTTGCGGTTTGATATGTAAGTATGATATACGCTAACAAAAACTCACTGTTGTTAAAAATTATCCATGCTGGACCATGACATACAGTACAAATACTGCAAATTCTACGGTTTGCCCCGCAGAGCAGCGTTTTGTATTCTCCCGCTAATGGTTAGGAGCATTTTTGATTATTTACAATGAGTAAAAATAATGGACGCATACTTGGGACATCAATAAAAATAACGACATAGTTTCAATGTTGTTTGTGTAATCAAGTGATTCTAAGACTGAATACACATCAGCTCAGTCGCTGTGCTCTAGTCATAGGATTTTAGGCTAGAGTGGTCGCAATCTAAGAATTAGCTGCACAAACGTACGTTATTTATGGGACACAACGATACTTGCACATAATTGATGGCACGAAGCTGCGATGGAAACAAAACTGGCATTTCAAGTATTTGCTACGGCGAAAATAGAGGAGTAGTAAAGATGGTAATTTGATGGTTTACAGAGATAATTTTTATTCCCAGAGCATTAGCGTTCGATATTCTTTAGTTCGTAACCAATGTTTAAGCATTTTGGGTGCTCTTAAGCAGTATAGCATCACGTAATCTTGAGTCGGAGGCAGACTAAAAGAATGGCATGAAGACTCTCGACTAAGACTGGGGAGCTGGTGATTTAAGCTTTCCATTCCACATCCTGAAACCGTACATTTTGAGATCGGAAATTTTAGTTTGTGAAGGACGCACCACACACTGAAGCAAATGATAGCTGTATCAAGTTTGAAGGATAATGTACTATGCCATCGATGTCATCGAAGGCCAATTTAAACAGCAGATGTAAGCTTCTCGACCAAAGCAATGAATCATGTAACTTTCGCTTGTATACATAAGACTTTTACTCATGTCAACTCTTCAGTCTTAAGGTGAACAACTTTCATATATATGAATACAAACGACTAAGCCGTGAAAAGAAGCTATTTTTACTTCTTCTGCTTTCTGTTGTGACTTTTAAGCCACGACGAACGCTGATTCTATTTGCAATGCATAAGACTAACATATTAAGAGGAGACCCTCAATTATAACACTCAATTACTCCTTGAATACATGCAAAATTGCGACTAAAATACAAAATCTGATTTCTTATTTAAACCTTTTCGATTTCTGTAGTCCAAATATATCAACCAATGAAAATAGTACAAATTTCTTAATATGCTATTATTAATACATATGAGTCAGTTTTTAAGTAATAATCTTACGTTTTTACATAAAAGCCTCTGATTGAAAGCAAGACTATCATTATGCAATTCATAGTCTCCGTGCATGACCATGAATTTGTAGCATGGCTCGATCAAACATTTTTTCGTAATTACAAGGTTGTATCAGACTCCAAATTAAACTTAATTTACAAAATTAAATCCCAACACCTTCTGTAACAGCTACTGGTTGGAACTGCTGCAGATTATTCACCAAATTGTAATACCGTGGGGCTAGTATATACCGTGACTATAAAGTAGGAAAAACCTTCTGTCGCATGACTAAAACCTTTTAGGTCGAAACATTGGGATGAATCGTTATCTTCTTAAATGGGCGGTAAAATTACAATGTTTCCTACTAATGTCAATTACGTATGGTATGTTCTTCGTTTAAATTTCTTACAGACCCTATATTCTTCTTTAGATAAGAGAAACCTAAATGCGGTGTCCCCTCTTACCAACTTTTTCCTCGATTAACCCCACCACCACCACCCACTGGTACTACCGTATTTGCAAAAAGGTTCTTGTGCGGTTTTCCTCTAGTGAGCATTCTTTCATGAAACTGGTCGTCAGGTAATGAGTTCGAATCCCAGTCATCACAAGAAAAGACATAGTGAGAAAGGTTTAGGCGTTTGTAGTGACGCAACCAGCAAATAATGTCATCCCAAATTCATCTCTGAGAACCGTCTCGGTTGACCAGTGGTCAGAGCATTTTGCTCCGATAGCAGGTCGGGCCCTGCCTTTGACGTATGGTTTTTTCAGAGTTCCTGTAATTGTACATAAATTCGCATGCTATAACGGTAACAAAGCAGTGACAAGCGCCATGTTATAAAGAGCTGATTTTTTTAATTCACTCGCATGAGAATTAGCTATGTTTGTAAGGAGCCTTTCAGTTCTTTGAGATAACCGGTGAAATTAGCTCGGTTACAGATTGGGCTTACTCTAGCTTTGCTGGCTTCTTATAAATTGACGTTGCTGTTATTTGTTGCCTAAGTGACGACGCGACAAAGAGCTAGTCGTGTGGGTGACCTAGCATACCCCATACAGTACGGCGGATAACTCACCTACGTGTCCTACAAATGCAAGCCATAGCGCTACAGTACATACAATAAAAATTGATAAAGGATGGTCATGTTAGACGATTACTCTGATAATTAATTAAGGAACGATATAGCTGTAATATAATATAGTTGCCGACTTGATTTCATATTAAAAGAAAAAATGACAGCAAAAATTTTACCAGAGTCCCTATCATCTTTTGCAAGTCTTAATGCGAATGGGCCAGCAAAAGCTAAACAGTGAATTTCATTTTAATTCTGGCCTCCTTTTGAGGCACGGAACTAAGTTTTGAGAGCACGCCTTCAACTGTTTTTTTGCTGCCCTCTCATTGGAAGTTTGTTTGGGAAAATGCGTGTTGTATACTGGCCAAGAATCAGTTTAGACATGTAAACAATTTGATACATACTTTGTTGATAATATTTACTGCGTGTGCCCCGCACACTTAGTACACCACACTTAGAGAAGAGGCCACTGGTCTTCCCCCGCTTTTCAACATATTGATTTTCGTCTGCAGCCAATGTAAGAGCTAGTGCAGTTTCAGAGATAGAAGTGTATCGCTAAGATAAGGGCAAAAACGTGTACTGACTCAACCAGGACTCGAATCTGGGCTTACTTCACTTAGCTAGTGACGTGTCGAGACCAAAGTCTCTAAATAAAACACAGGTCATGGGAGCACGTGACTTATGACCTAAGGCAATTTCACTGGGCGCCATTTTTATGTCCAAGTTTTCGCCGCGAAATTCAGTGCTCAAAACAAGGACTCCAGAATGCCAGGTTATGCAGCACCTTTCTGCTATAATCGTGCCGAAAATCAGGGAGGTGGCCGCCAAATAATTATTGGAGGGTACAGGCTAGCGATTAGGGGGTACCGAAACCCAAGCGATAGTGTCGATGAAACTCGCGCAAAGTTGTAAATTCAACTGATTCTTCAACTGACTCAACTCTTTCTTGAATGTATTTATATGTTGGTCTTTTTCTAATACATACTATCTATTACAAAACTGCTTTTTGAGAGCCATTAACTGTTCTTTTTTAATTACTTGATTTTTACCTTTACTTTCGTTGTTATTTTATTATTTCAAGTACAACATATGTCTACTGCATTTAGTCACAGTTTTTGTCAAATTGTGTTATGGCTCATGAGGTAACAATGACAGCAGAATATTGGAAGGCAGTGAGTGTACGTATATACTACTAAGCTCCATATGTGTTTGCTTTTATGATTTTCTGAAAAAGATAGTATTATTGGAAGGATTGAAAGGATAGAAAAGTTGTATACTTTGACGATTGAATTATGTGAAACACCATCGAAAAGGAGCATAGGGGGCAGAGATCCACTATGCGATACCCCCCTAAAGGTTTTGAAGCGATTTGACTTGACTTGATACGCCACCCTTGATAGGATCAGGGTGACCTCACGGATTTCAGAACAAATCGTCGCCACTGAGGTCGGTCATGAGCAATTTCCTCCAACCGGCCCAGCCCGTTGTCGAACCACAGAGTACGGTACACTACTAGCAAGATGCTTCAGATCGTTTTTCACAGTTCGCAGCTACGTAGAACATCATCCGCAAGTGCGCCTTCTCAATTCGACAGGTGTTTCAAAAAGTACATCTCTTTTAGCAGGTGCGTGTCCTCCATTGCTAAGACGTACCCTAGCCACTCTAACCGATGGCGTTTCAGCTCTTCAGTACGAGGTGTGGTGGCTGTGCGATCTTAGAATGGTAGCGTTGGTAACGTGCTGCCGGTAGCCGATATTAAGTACTGTAAATCCTTGAATAAGCCCCTACCCCAGAACTTGAAATTGTTAATAAGCCCCTCCTCTTGAATAAGCCTCCACCCTAGAGCTATAAATTGTTAATAAGCCCCCCCCTCGAATAAAATAAGCCCCACTGCTATCATGTTGACTTTTGCCATCTGAGGTTCCCGTTTTATTGACTTACCACAAACAATTGATGCATTTGGCAATGATGAATTAAGTGCATATCAAGGAATTGCCAACTAAAATATACAAGGTCGTTTAGCAATGCCTTCGTTATGTACAGCAAGTCCAAAAAGGTTTTGTTTTTCTTGCAGTTTTGTCACCAATATCTCGGCATCCTTCTGATTCTCTGTGTATGCGGTATACGTCACGGGAAAAACTAAACTAATTTCTCGGCTTCTCAGTAACGACAGCAATCATGGTGTTCGTATTCGTAGCATCGAGAAAAAAGTTAATCAGTTGAGAAATTTCAACTGGAGTATGACCAACCAATTGTTTGCATTTTTCATGGCATGCTGACTGAAAAGGCCAATCGCACTAAGATCATATTGCATGGCCTCTTCCCGATCGTTCTTATGGCATACCAGTACTTCTCCTATCTCACGGCACCACATTTCCATGTATTTATGGTGTCATCGTATTGGAGCCACAAATTCCACCTAGTAATTCAATCGTAGAGATTATAGACTAACTCTTATGTTTATATTCTTCATGATGAAAAGAAAGAAATTTTGAAAATTTATAAGTGCCATGTTTAAGATAATTTTGTAACCCTCCTAATAAGTCCACTCTCGAATAAGCCCCCATCCAAAAATGTGAAAAATGTATAAGCCCCTTGGGAGCCAATTCTAGGATTTACGGTATTAACTGCAAGAATCCCATTTTGCACGCTTCTAAGCACCATGAGTCTGCACCCTTCATCGATTTGATGGTGTTGTCTTTTAAGAAAAGCATCTTCTTAAAACATACACAGACCATAATAACAAATATTTACACTCTTTTCTACTCAGCTGTTTAGCCCAGAACATAGGGCCTCCGATTCGCAGTTCGAAGTCGGAGGTCGAAACTCTGGTGGTCACAATCATGATGTTCCTTCTGGGTTTTTTTTACACAAAGTTAGCCTGTCTGCTTCCATCTTATTTGCAAATGTTTTCCATTTTCAACTAAATTTCTGTACTTACCGTTTTCCCTCGTACTTTCCAGGCAATCGGAAATCACGAATTTGACAATGGCGTCAGAACTTTAGTAAGCTTTCTCAAAGCTACGAACTTCAGTAAGGTGTCTGCAAACATCGATGGAAGCAAGGAACCGCTTTGGCCGAAAATACCGCCGCTTGTCAAGAAAAGCATTATACAAACGAAAGAGGGACAACAAATTGGCATTATAGGATACACCATAAAGGAAACCATATGGTATGTACAGTAATTGTTTATAAATCTGTCGACAGCTGCGTTTTAAAGGCACAAAGTGGACGAAACCGGAAATCCTTTCTTCTATTTAGAAAGTCAATAAGTAATAACTTCTGCAGTGACGAAGTTGTGTTGTCCTCATCTTCGTCAATTATTACTCTCCCACGCAATAATTGGAAAGTTCGTCAGTAATGAAGAGATGTTACGATATCTATTATTCGTTTTAGTTTCACTACACCCATTCCTTCGGGCAAGTTTCGTAAAGTGCTTTGCTTGAGGTTAACATCTGATCATCTTGACAGTTGGAAAGTAAACGAGTTTAACATGAGCATATTCAACATTAATTTAGTACGAAGATATTTGGCAAACAAAAAAATGAGAAGACAACTAGCCTTTTAAAAGTAGGTATCATTACTACAAGAATGCACTACAGTTCTATATTTTGTAACCGTGAAATTGGGTGGCACCACAAAATAATGCTCTTTAATTACGGTTGCTTCACTCAAGCCCTAAATTATGAAGTAATGAGGTCAATTATGATGCGGTGCAGTGTTTGTACTAGAAGCAGACGGCAGCTACACATAAGTCAAGTTGTTTCAGTTTTATTTATACATCTTTCATTCCCCAAAAGATCTAAATTGGTGGTTGAAAAGCCGCGACCAAAAATTATCATAATTTGCCAAATATTTTACCCAAAATTATAGGATGGAAGTCCCCCGTGTATAAAATTATTGAGTGCCCCCTCTCCCCCTCCTCATCACTAGTTTAATGTATCAGCTCACAGCTCGTTGCTTGAAAGACAAAAATATACAG
The DNA here is from genome assembly GCA_024741275.1 of Chironex yamaguchii. NCBI lineage: Eukaryota > Metazoa > Cnidaria > Cubozoa > Chirodropida > Chirodropidae > Chironex > Chironex yamaguchii. The sequence goes on from JANTCA010075641.1 coordinate 9,926, forward strand.
TTGGAAAGCCTTGGTTCCACTTACAACATACACAGTATTTCCCAATGTATCTGTGTAGTACCTTATATGCTTATCATGCGTTACATCGCGGAGAAGAAGTCTGAAAGGAAGAAGAGGAGGTGGCACCCATAGAAACCAACCTTGTTCGTCTGCACTAAAAGCCACACAGACTGCCACTCGCGGATTGGGCTGCTCAGCCACTCCCGCAGATGCCGCTGAGACTTCCCTCCCACAACGGAACTAATCCATCGTCTCCCTCAGTGAGAAGCACGCCAACGATGCGAAGATTTGCTATCGATGAATTTGCATTGTCAGCATGACACTGCTCAACGATATTTCATCATGGTATCTTCGCAAGCTACGAAATTACCTAGTGTACAAAAGGGCCATTAAGTATCTTAGCCAAAAACTGAATCTGGTTAGGCTTCTGTTTTATGATATTGCACGTTTTGATGCCTTGTTTGTTGAAATATTGGTAAAAATATGGTATTTTTGCACAGACGTTTGTTCTTGCCATCCAGACACTGTTTTTACCACAAGCTCATGTTACGGAAACACGGTACACTTCCTATCACTCGTTTCTGTTTTGTTTGTCTGCGACGTTGTTAGTTAAAAAACTAAGATTACTATTATTTGCGAGACATTGATCACTTTCCAAAACTTATTACTTAAATTAAGATAAATCTGGGGAATTTTTCCCGTCATTAGACGTGTGTGAGGATGAATCTGAAAAGCATTTAGTAGCTAGCTGCAATGTAGCCAAAACAAGGTTAGTTTAAGCTAAAGCGGCGTCAAAAACAAACTCATGATAGAAGACGGACAGACCCACTATCACCGATCAAACAAAAGCCACCAAAAGGAGGGACCCCACCATGAAACAAAGGAGTTGAGAAGAAGGGACCGAAACTGGGATCTATGGTTCATCCTGACAACTTCCAATACTGATCGGATCCAATAGTGGAGTTGTTGACTGGAAGGCAATTAGGAGTTCGCACTACGTCTTCATGATAGCAGCTTCACTACGAAAAGGAAAATAGTAAGAATAATATGTAGATAACAAGCAATTAAGGAATGTTAATAATACTTATGAGAATACTAATTTTATTTAGGCACATGTGATGCTAGGTATAAATTTAGGAAATATAGTACTAACCCCACGGCGGTACATTATTATGAATTAATAGACTCGAGCCAGCCGATGTCTGCAGATCCCGTGTTTAATCAACCTTCTGGTTGTTACTAGGCAATTCTTAATATTTTAATTCCTTTCCTCGCCTTTACGTCAACCAGCAGTTGAATGATATTCCAGATAAAAAAGATTACTAGGTCATAACATCAGTCTGCAATCCGATTAAGATGATTGAAGAAGACAGATTGCCAAAAAGGTACCCGGTGCGTTGTTAAGACAAATCTAATGATAAAACTCTGAACTTTGTGCCTAGAAGCAATATTAAAATAGAAAGCGCGCCCGGTAAAGCATATTTCTTAACTACAGTTGTCTGCACTTACTGGGATGTGGATTATGTGGGGAAGAAACCAACTTAGACTCCATTCGGTTTGTTGCGTTTAAATGTCATCCATGGCGACCTGAGTGGTCTTATGTCTTGGTGAAAGAAGTTGCATTACTATTGTCTACGATAGTGACAGTTTTTATTTATTTTACTGTTGCTGTATTTTTATATAGGCTTCCTACAACCGAGCTGACTATCGTCCTGGTAAAGTACTTAGTAGATATTCTTCCTAAGGGTTTATCTCGTAACGTTTTATGGACACCTAACGGCAGACATTTTGATTGTGTCAGCCGCGTTTGATGACTGCAAAGAAAACGTCAATATCAAATACAAATATCAATTTTAATTTCACAAGGTGAAATGGGCTGAGAAATGTTTTTAATGTAGTCTTGTTCCACGGGACACAACAGATTGTTGAACAGTGATGAAACTTGTTAAGGGACATAGAGCGAGTTAAGAATTTTGGACTTCAAGATTTATAAAGTTTTGACTTGTCCCCATTCTTATATTAAGACATACCGTAACATCTTGGACAGGGATGGCTAGGACCCAGTTCCCTGTGTTATTGTTACCCAAGCTCATTCTTTTACTTTCTGGCAATTCTTTGCTGTTATTGTTCTGTAAGAACAATTCAAAACACCAATAGACGATGGTAAACTTTTCGATACCCGGCAGTGTTAAGGTTAAATGTAAGTAGAGACTTACGTAGTCAATGTTGAAAACCAGAAGAGATGTGGTTGACAATAGGGCCCATTCCTCTGCTTGGTCTCAGGCAATCATACTGGGGACAGCGGTAAAGATAAAAGCATTTGAAGATAGATTAGGAAAATTAACTCGTTCCAGGAATAAACTTTTGATTAGTATATTTGAAGTTATCGTGATTTTAAAGGAATTATTTGAACATTCGTAGGCTTTCATCGCCCGGTCCAAACCTGAAATTTTCCTCGGAGGTTGAGGCGGTTAGAGCTGAAGCTGCAAAGTTGAAAGCGGCAGGAGTAAAAATAATTATCGCTCTCGGCCATGCAGGGATCAAAATGGACAGAGTAATCGCCAGGGAAGTGGCAGATGTGGATATTGTGGTGGGGGGACACACAGATACATTTCTGTACACAGGTAAAGTAATCGCCTGACAGTAGTTTATTTTAATGGTGTGGAGATGTGCATATTTGAAAAGATTTTCTTTAGACATACTCATCCAACTATTCTTGATATGTATTCATGCTGTATTTTTCTTCCATGCCAATCTATGTGTTATCTTTTCTTTGTCTTATGCCCCATGCTTTCAGTCCTATTTTGTTTTGTTTGTTTGTTTGTTTGTTGTTAAACTATGTCGCTATGTCGATGACAACCACTAAGTTAGTAAGTTAAGAGCTTCATAGATACAAAAACCCCCAAGCAACAGTTGAGCAGTAAGAGTAGCTAAGAAGACACTATATGGGTAAGATTAGATCTGAAAGCATGAAGATTGTATGTAAGAGGAACGTATTCAGCAGACAATGCTCTCTACACTTTTGGATTTCGAGAAAAGAAGCTATTTTTAAACACAAGTTCATGATATACAGAGTCATTTGCACATTGAATGGATGAGAGCTGGAAAATAAGTCTTGTTACTCACTGAGAGGTTGTGAGTGTACGTTTCAGAGTAGACAGCTCATTGAAATAATGACTATGGAAATCTTCATAGCACAATGCAAAGGAAGCACCATCACGGTGAGAATTCAAGGTAGACGCCAAGTCAGTACCAGTTGCCTAGCACATTCTTTTTTTGAGTTGATTAAATAAATTACGGTAAATGTCCGCCGACCAGCGGCGTGGCCAGGGGAAATAAAGTGGGGAGGGCAAGAAATTGATAGGAATTTGGAGGCCTCGCCTTCTTTGAAATTTTTGGAACCATCCCCTTTCTATGCCTTAGAATGCATCTCTCGATGCCATGCTTGCCACGAGTGATAAGGAACTTTGATTTTCGTGACAATTTCTCTATAAAACATAAAGGGTGGTAATTTGAATATTAAATAAACAAAGTTATAATGGAATGTACTGGCCACGAGAAATCATAATCATTGATATGTTCAACGGCCGAAACATGTGGAACCAAACTGATGTCGTTGAAATTACCGAACGTTTATTTGAGTCTTGTGAGGTGAACATGAAATTCGATGGATCGGGAGATAGCCTAATTTGTTGTCTTCAGCCTTGTGCAGCCAGTAAAGAAATGGTGTAATCTAAAATGAAGATTAACAGGGATTTGAAAGATGAAGCAAATTGTTTCTTCCTTTTCCAATTTAAGATTTCGATGACGAAGAGGCTACCAAAGAAGTTTTTATTTGAGGAGATCAGGAGGATCACGACGAACTTGTTGACATAGAAAATATTTGACACCATATCATTCGCTTACAACGTCTTTTTATTAATCATTTCTTATTATTTTAACAAAGGAAACCGTTGTCACAAAAAAAAACAAGCACCCACTATCAAATTAGGGCCCTCTCGAATAAACGCATTTTTTAGAAAAGCGCCCAGGAGGCCAAATCGAGCAGTTACGGCGAAGCAATTGGCAGTTGCACTAGCACAGGTGTGGCAGTGTGGCAACAATATTCAGTGCAGGGTCAAATTGTGGACTTGTAGAGATCACTCACGCCCTTGGCAACGTTTGGCTTGCTCGTCTACTTGGACAAGTCCGGGGATTTGGTGTAATTTGTCTAAACGTTGCCAAGGGCTTGAGTGATGTCAAGTACAATGCACGAGTTTCGTTACTTGTATAGAAATCCCGATGTAGTCCTTTAGAGATGACAGTGAGGTGATGAGCTGTTGATCTATAGTACTAGAATAAAGTCCATCCGGATACGAGCCAAGATCCTAAACTAGAGAATTATTTATCAAAAATTTTAAAAACCTTGCTAAAAAAGGTTACATGGATTTGATCTTTCGCCATAGTTATCAAATACAGGTTAGAGTAACTACAGAGATCTTTGGCACAGAATTCAATCTTATGTAGTTGAAGAAATACGTTTGAAGTGGGTGACAGAGAAACGTTCCCTTTATGTCCAATGTTTGTACTGTACGCAAGACAGGAGCTTTTCAGGGCACAAATGTGATGATGGATTTGGTGTTTACAGGCAAATTTAGTATCGGCAAAGACAAGTTACAATTCTTTTTTCAGTTGTTTTTACTAATTACGATACATCTTACAGGTACTCCTCCGTCAAACGAAGTTCCAATTGGAACATACCCATTAGTTATCAATCCAAAAAGCAAGCCATCACATAAAACGCTTATAGTGCAGGATTACACATTTGGAAAATATCTTGGAAAACTTGACGTCACATTTGATTCAGAAGGAGAGATTACGAGCTATGGTGGAAATCCAATTTTACTGAATGGGTCATTTGCTGAGGATCCCGGAGTCTTAAGGATCGTCAATAATATGAGTGTAGCTTTGAGAAATTTTTCTAGGGTAAGTGAAGTGTTAAAAAGTGTTCTTCAAAGCTTTTCAAATAAACGATTTCATGGTTATGGGGGCCATTATGAATTGTCGGAAAAGTGAGACAAAATGGCGGATTCACAGTGACAACATAAATTGCCCATACTTCTTTCGTTGTCAATTCTATGTTTAACATGATAAATTGGAACAGATTTATACTT
>JANTCA010075652.1:0-15077 GCA_024741275.1 Chironex yamaguchii
TATTTATTTATTTATTTATTCCTTACAGTTGACGGGAGTGATGATAATTACTCTGCCTTTGAATCAGACGAAAATGAAGGGATGGTCAACGAAAAAAGTGATAAGGGAACCAGTTCATCTCGTCGCGGACTTGATGTTAGTAGTGCTAACCCAACTGGACAGTCCGAACGAAAGATATCTGATCGTTCTAGGAGAAAAGTTGGCATTACAAGTTGGCACATTTCGTCGTCTGCAGGGGACAACCCTATAAGTACTTTACCAGGTGCTGAAGAAGATCCTGTAGCATGGGCTCTAGCAAGTCGAGCAGGTAGCCTTGCTTAAATATGTTTTAAGATACGTTGTACCAACCTTCATTTAGTGGTTTAAGGATGTGTGCTAATTTTTATCTTGATTGAACTGCTTTTCTTGACAAGAGCTAAGTCTTGTTTGCATAAGAAATGCTTTCGGGGGGTTAGGTACAAACATGAATTTTCTGTATCTATCCAAACAAAACTGAATTTTCTGTATCTATCCGAACAAAACTTTATAAATATATCTAAATAGGTATCAAAATCTCAAGCATTCTATATGGAACGTTTTTCAAAGACCAAAGGTGTTAGAATCTTTGTGTGTGTGTGTGTGTGTGTGTGTTATTTATTGCATTCTATAATGTCCATATGCTACTGATCTTGTTTCTTTCTACTGTAAGTCAAGATGACTCGGAACCATTGAACAAGGATTAAGAGTGCTTGCGTAACTTGAATACACAACTTATTGGTCAATTTCTCTGGCACTATTTAGTTGTAGAACTGAACTATAAACTGGGTGAATAGTCTTGGTTTTTTGGTCATATTAAGACTGCTTTCATGCTAAATCTAAATGCGCATGAAATGTTTGTCCTGTTATAGGTCTTCTGCTTGTTATTGCAGAACATCTTTCTTTGAACGTCTGACCTTTGCTTTAAGGCGATAAAAATTCTCTAATAAATATATTCTTTCCTAAGTTTAAATTCTGATGTCTGTTTTTTGTCAAAGGACATGTCGAAGAGCACAGGCGGAAGAAAAAGGTACAAAATTGATATTTACTAGTTTTCATGTTTTTGCCGTTTTGACTATAATATGTTTAGCAAGTTCAAACAAGTGTGGACAGGAATAGTTCAATCCTTGATTCTTTAAATCTTGAAATAAAAACTGTGGTTCTCGACATAATACCTCCGAAGCAAAAAGGTGTCGCTTTGCTACGAAACTCACTTACGTCATTTTAACTTTTTTAAATGATTTAACTGTTTCATATTCTTTTTCTGCAAATTTTGTTGTTAGTACTCTGACAAAAAAACAGCTCGGAATTTTTAGGTGAGGCTAAAACATCTTAGGAAGTATTATATCTGAGGACCATCGTGTGTAGATTGAAGACAGTTTCCCTCTCGATATGGCTTTCTTTGTGTTTGCTGATGTTTATGAGATGCTGAATAGTATGTTGTTGTCCTGGTAACTGATAGCTGGTTTTTATTTCAATAGCATGGTTCGTCTAGCAGAATTTTCTCGTATAACACCCAAAATATGCACTGTTAACTTCAGGGTAAAAATCAATCTTACTCTTAAATCGTTCGCTTAGATGTTTTAACTCGACTACAGTGATAATGAAGATTCACTCCATTTGCCATTCACTTGCTATTGATATCTAAAATTATATCACATTTAACTTTTTGTTCCCCATATTATTGCAGTGTTATTTCAAGCTTCTCGGTGTCTTTCGTTATATTAATTATCACTCCTGTCTACGTATTTGATTCTGTTATCTGAGTTTTCTTTTTCTTTTTTCATAAGGAGGAAAGAAAGAAAAGTTCGAGTAAAGAAGATTCTGCGTTCCAACTCATCCACTTTGGTTTGGTCTGAGTACGTTGGCACGTACGCAGTGAATCGCATTCAAGTCACTTATTGTCGGCATAGCTATAAGCAGTCAACAGTCTTTGACTTGGATATTGATTTTGTTGTTTTCTTCCCAAGATGAGTTTGATTACATCAGACTGAGCTGCTGCGGTTATGAGGTTGAAAATAATAACGGGCTTTTCTGTACCATCAAAGTCTGCTCTAATTTCGGACCAATAAGTGGTTCTTGCAGGATGTGGCAGTTTTAAATCGTGGTAGTTCATCAGTTTGAAGTAATTCTTGGAAATGAGTTGAAGTTTATTTCCAGATATCTAAGCAAAGCATTTATTTGTGAAGTATACGTCTTGATACGGGGAACGAATTTTGAAGAAGTGTAGACTTTTAAGGGTGTCTCTTCAGGTTAACAGCGTTCTTTTGTTCCATCTATTGAAGAGACAATTAATATCCATGAGATTTGTAACGTACAGCTGGACTGTATCACTAAGAAAGTGTATATAGTTATTATTAGAAACCTTGGCTTTTTGCTATTAAAGTTTAGTGCTCAATCCTATGACTGTTTCTATTCGTAGCCAAAAGAGGCCACGTTTGACGGCGAAACAAGGTTCCTGTTTTAAAATTCGTTTGTGACATTACAATTAACTGGAATGTGACTGAAGTTAGAACTGGAAATAATCTCTTAGTAAGTCCTCATACGGGAGATCGTACTCGTTAGTCGTTGTTGTCAAAATTCCACATATTCTTCAGCCCATTTTCCACTAGGCAAATTTGTTGGAGCAAAGCGATTTTATTGGCTTTTTTTCGCTGCAGCGAATAAGCTCACACGTGAGTATTAAAGAACGCATGCGTATTGCATGGGACTTGTAAACCGTATCCAAATAACGACGCATGTATTTAGTTTTAGCGATCGTCTTGCCAATGAAGGCGCAAAATATGATTATTCGCAGACGCTATACTCTTAAAGTATAGGCTTTCAATTTCCACGTTGATCCCATGCGTCGTATACACGTGATGATTGGTTTTTGTGCGCAAACAGAGGTACCAAAAGATAAACGTGAGGATCGAATGATTCAATGACCGATTTCTGTCCTGGCATATAGTTGTTGGTTTCAAGGTAGGGAGTCATCTTTTCAGAAATATAAACCATCAGGTTACGAACCATTTATCATTTAGGTTTCATTAGGAAGTATTCTTCCTGTCCCTTTTCCTCGGCGATATTGGTGTATGAACAACCTCCTCAGGCTTTCATTTCATCTGACGTTTGTCTCGCAAAAATGTAGTGTCTTGGGGCTAATAAAATATTAAATTTGTACTTTTCCCGTCATTTTGAAGGAAATGACAATCCACCCGCAGGCTGAAAGACCTTAGCCATGCGACAGAACAGATGGCTTTAGTTTGTTGACCGTTACATGATGTTTACCCGTCAAGGTAATGAAAAGGGAAAATGATGTCTGCGAATTAAATTTCGCTCACTTTTCATTGAAGTTCAAAAAATCCAATTATCATGAAATTCTCTATTGAATGGTTTTACGATAATTTTCGAGAGAACGGCCCAAATTCCCAAAAAGTGTAAAAATTGTGACATTCGGAGCGACCTCACATGTCTCTTGCAAAGCGTATGCATAAATAGGCAGACACGCAATAGCAAGAGGGGACGATCGCTAATAGTTTGAATAGCTAATAGTCTCTCAACCTTTCCTATTTGAGCTATTTAGTTAAAAGAGTGCGTTAGTTTTGCAGTCGTAAGATACAGGTTTGACGCTCAGGTGGCCACAACGATAACGTTAATTTTATTCCTCGAATTTCTCCTTTACGGTCGACTTGCACTGTAATATTTCCTTCATGTTTTGATCGTATTTTCTTGAGTCGTAATATTTTAGAGTAAACTAGTTTTTAAGATGTTATCGTGTCGTTGCAAAGGATGTGCGTGTTTGCGCCACAACTAGATTTTGTCCCTAACCCTTGTTCAAATTACCATAATTTGCATTGCATTGGGCTCTTCCAATAAGCAGCAAAAAGTTGACGGGCTTGGAAAGATACTTTATCATTGTCATGCCTTGTCAATTGGAGTTATTGCTTATGATAAAAGCTAACTTATTAGAATTTGGGGGAGGCAACAGTTTGTGTTATTTTTCATGAGAGTCTCGAGCATAAGCTTTAAAAATTCTAAAGAACTTGATCATAGCTTCATTTTCAGAAATACATCATTTCTTATGACTTAGATTCTTCCATCAATTTTGAGCCAGTCAAGATAAGAAACAGTAACGCTGAAAGGAACTAACTCAGGTATCAAACTTGACTGGAAATTGTGGAGATACCATTTTGTATGTATACTAGTTGAACGCCCACAGTGGACCCGCCTTTATTGTAGAATTCTTCCTCGTCGAAATGATCAGTGAGAAACATCACCTTAGCCAGCATAAACATCAGTATAAGAACCGCATATCAACCGCAACCAATAAAAATCGATATTGACAACCAAGCAGAAAATGGAGGCAACACGAATGTTCCTCTTTCATTAGCTGGTACCAGAATTATGGCAGTAATCTCTTCCCCAGTAGCACCGGTGCCGATGTAAAACAAAGCAAATTAAAGAGACGAAAAACGAAACCAATGCAAGTAAACCAAATCAACATAAAGTAAGGCAGGATACCGAATGTAGTCAGTAAAAACATTCTTCATTCGAGCTTCTGTTTATACGTCATACTTCTTGGCTTCTCTTTTTACAAAAATGTGGTAACAGTACAGTACAAACATTTTTTTCCGTCGATACTAGAGCCCCTACAAAACAATGTAAGCCATTCCAATTTCTATCATACATTACCCGTGAAGCCGATTTTCTCAATAGCTCCAAATCAAATGTCTGAATGATTTACAGGTGGTCATTGAATATAAGCCCAAGGTCATGTTGCACTTAGTTTGCTATTTTTAACCCGTCCAATTGAACCGCACCCAGTCCTCAAAAGTTTTCTAAATCAATTAGGGGTCGCCTTTTGCAATCACCAGATGGAAAAGTGGGTGGGCAAAACAACTATAATCTCTGAAATGCCAATCGTTTACAACAAAGCTGATTCTGCTTCATTCAATAAGCACAACTTGAGTCTTGTTGAACAATACTTCACATGAAACAATCTTGGATTAGAGGTCAGCTTTCGTGGAGCCTTAACCACCTAAGTGATACATACAGTTAGCACCTCCGCTGATCAATCAAGATTAACACTGAGTAACCGAATCAAGATGCGGACCTTGATTTGAGAGAAAACTTGTAAAATGAAACCTCTGACGACAACACTGGACCCTTCGGCGCCTCGAACGCATTAATCTTGTATCGACCTGAGGGATGTGAACTTATACTACTGTACATCATTTTGTACACTTAATGCCTATACCGATGCCTTCCCAGTTTTATACAGGAAATCTAAACATTGTCTAAAATCGGCAACACATATACACGTTTACCGAATCTACATTACCTTGTAATTTGTACCCTTGGATACATAAAGCCAGTACAGTTACACGACCATAAAAAATTCATGACTGGACACAACTTCTTTGGTACATAGCAACGTATCACTAAAAGCACAAAATGTCAGAGCAAAAATCTCACAAAACTTCCCTTAAGAAACTGAATATGCTGACAGCTACTTTACATCCAATTTACATTCGCAAAGTCCTTAAACAGGGATGGACTATGACAATAACAGCTTTAAGTAGTGTTACGTCAAAACTGTTAACAAGTATCAAGAACAACAGATACACTACAGACAAGTTATCGTATTCTGAGAACTATTACTTATAAGCATGTTTTTATAGCCGACAGCCAACCTCACACATTTTCTCGCTGCTCAGGGTGCAAAACAGGCTCCCCCCTTGCTATATGTAAGTTTCAGTTGTTCATCAGTAGAGATGGCTAAATACTTTCAACATCGTTTTGGACTCGGTCTTGAAGACAATGATATGACACGCCCAGGATCCAGGGAAATAAAACAATTGGGAAAGTGCTCGATAAAGACATACATTTTATCACGATCTTTTGGTGCTCGATGATTTCATTGAACAAGGTAATTTACTCGAAAACACGCAAATCCGGTCACTTCAACATGAGAGCGAGGATAAAAGGTAATCCAGATTGATTTTTTGACAGCTGCCACTACATGAAAGAGAAATACGACTTCATATTCACTCATGATTCATTCATACATTGCAATGAACGTAAAAGGAGAACCATGTGTTGGAAAAGGTATGACCCAGGTCAAAGTCAATTTAAAAAATTACGCAGTCTTTTGTGTAAGAGCTTCTTGCAAAGGCCATCTTTAACAGTAACATTTCCAATCAATATAAATCTACACAGCAGGGCGTACTTACTCTAAGCCGACGAATGGTACCTCTAATACCAATATCATTACAAATATAGAACATTGTACCAAATGTCATGAACAACTTTCTAAATCGTGCAGATACATTTTTGCACAAAAGTAGAACAAAACATTTGCTCTGGAAAGGTTTTTACTTAAAATGACAATACTGTCGTAACATGATACTTTTCCCACACATTTCAGTCTTTTGGTTGAAATATTCATATTGGGCTACAGTGACCAACTTTCATACACATCATGACCTTGGGAACAACTCTCTTAGGACAAATAATGGCGTGGACCACGTCACGAGATCCATTTCAAAATGTTCTATAAACTTTATTGCTTGCTCGAAGTGGAATACCAAACCCAATTATCGTATTTAGTTTCAATTAGTGCCCCGGAAATTTATTTATTAATTTTTAACTTATAGAGGGCGGGGTTTACTTAAAGGGGGTTTTAATTCAAAGTAATATAGCAGATTTATATTACTACATAAGCCAGAGTCCTCAACCACAATTTTTGAATGCAAAATTCACCATGTCAGAGGAAGCGGCATCTGCTTTTTATTGTCCAAGTTCAAGAAAACGTTCGTGCAACCAAATATAGTCTATCGGCACTTTCTAACGATACTAACAAGAAAGCTGATTGATTACTATTTGCAATACGATTTCGATCGTTTCCGTACGATAGCCTTTTGACAGTCAAACTAACCTTGTACATTAAGGCTCGCTTTATTTATCAACATAAACAATCGATTTTTGCTACGGTCTCAAGTAGAAAAACGCCTACTTATCAAGGTATGTTATTGAACAAAATGTGCCCATTTTAATATCTAGTGGCAAGGCAACACTTAAACAATGCCTACGAATCTATTGACAATTAATATAAATTGCAGAGAGTTATTAATATACAATTATTCTTGCTTACTCTCCACTTTCTTTCTTTGCATGACGTCACAAAATAAAGACTGAATGGGCCGCGCACTGCGATTATACCTACCTACCTTAAACATTAACAAGAACGGTAAGCATTAGTCGGACTGAAAATCATTAGCAGAGTTCTTTGAACTCGGAAATAACATCAATTACACAAATTAGTCAAAAAATCTCTTAAAGATATTCTGACTGGCAAAAACTGCAGTATCGTCGCCTACTGTCTACAATTTTGATTCCACATTGTTCGCACAGACTACCACAGCCCCCGAAATCTGAGTTCATTGACCACTTGGACGCTTGACGGTCAAGTCCGTTAAACACATTATGCTGCAAGGAAATACTCGAGCCACTTCGTACGTGGTTAAATGTTTGTCCATGCCTTCCTCCTTTCTGTCTAAGAGCCTCGTCATACGATGGTGGGGGTGGTGCAGACGAAAATATTGACGGTCGATTACTCCTTGCAATATGATACACAGTAGAAGTGTACGATCCAGGCTGTTGTGAAACGTTCGCATTTGGGCTAACGCTTGATTCAACGCTACGATATAACGCCCTGTCATTATCCGATCCCATTTTTGGAAGTCTTGTTTCGTGTGATATGCGCCGTTGAAGGGCACGAGGAATGTTATCCTGCGTGTTTAAGTCGTTTAACAAACTCGTTAGGGCCTCAGTTTCAGCAATTGGAGGAGACACTGTGGAAGATCTTTTTGGTCGCCTTGGCAACGTAGCATAGATGGAGGGGCCTTCCCAGTCCGACGGATAATGTTTCAGAGCAGATGGAAGTTGATCGTTGTTATTCAGAGACTGGAAATAGTCCTAAAATGCAAACGTTTGTGAGAATTTAACATTTTATATGTTAAAAATACTAAGTAAAGTATAAAACAGAAATGCTGACTACGAAATCTCAATAATGACTCATCTTACAAGGAGTTTTCCAACGTCTAACAAAAAAGTGGTCAACATGAAGGTCTTTAAGCTGTAGTTGGGCACGTCTACTACCACACTTCTACACTCTCGTCTAGTACTTGTAACCAATGCTCAAACATGCTACTGATTGATAAATTTGCAACATTATTGTTTCTTAGAAAGCGATTGTGAATGCAGTTTGCAAGGACAATCAAACGCCTTTCCAACCAAAGGTTTACCTATCATTCATTCATTGATTCATATCATTCATGTTTACCTATCTTTCAAAATAATTCTCCTTAAGATTTCTTACATTTACAGCCGCCAAGTCCTAAAACAAGTTTTCTGCAAACACTCTTACATATTGCAGCAATAGTGAGTGCAATCCTCCACCGAGCAAATTGTATCAAGTTGGAGTTCCGGTTTTTTCTATTATTTCAATAAACTGTACTAATGACATCACGGTAACTGGGTCTTCCCCACAAGGATATCCTCACTACTTTGGCTTAAGGTATCATTACCGTCAATAATTAAATGATCCCGAATCCTGGATTTTATTCGGATCATCACCAAAAAGAATCAACTTGAGCCAGTCAGAATACCAACATACTGTAAAAATTTCATGACATTTTGTTTTACTTTGCTTACCAACAAACAAACAAACAAACCCAGACAGCCAATCAACAAACCCAGATGAGAATATAACATCACCTTGAAAATTTGAGACACTGACCTAAAAACATACTTAAAAGCTTTGTTCGTCTCACATAGAGTATAAATCATCAGAAAATAAAGTAGAGAAATGCAACACCCTTTCTGTAAGAAACATAGATTGAAAATAAGCTAATTTTTAAGCATGCTTTTAGCGCAACGTCGCAAATTTTCAAGTTTTGTACCACAGAAAGATTTTTCAAAATATCACTTCCTTGGCGGAAGTAACAAACCTTTCCAGGCTGTGTTCCAGCGGTGCTTTTAGCCATGTCTCGAGCATACTGTTGTGAAAGCAGATCTTCCACTTGCTCCGGAGATAATTCGGTACCGTATGGGCTACGAGGGATAGAAAAAATATTGATGGAAAAAATCAAGTGGTATTGTCCGACTATGTCACGACCTAGTGAGTATATTTTTAAATCATCATCCTTTATTTTTTACCTCAGTCACTTAATGCAATTAGATTCTTACTGCATAATGAGGCCTCTTCTCTTAATTACATTTGCATTTTCTTCGCAGTAGAAACAAATCAGTGGTAATACCAACTAGAAAACCACATTTTGGTAACAAGGTGTACGTCTCCTAGGCCAAACACTTCCACACTTCCATATACACCACTAGTAATGTGGTTGAGGGGACTAAACAGTGGTCTAAAGTTTCTCACTTCTTGTACTTCCTTCTTTTGCACTTTTTTCACTATAATATCTCATTCTCAACTACCGCATAGCTGTAATGTCGCTATCTTCAACGGATGGTTCAACTGTCAAGAGTTGTAACTGTCAACCTAGAGCACTGAGTTCCACTGTCAACAAAAAATGATTTTGAAATTATCACAAAGTAATCAGTTACTACTTGGACTTACAGAACTGGACTTCCCGACGCATCTGACATGCTACCATATTCTGACGATGACGAATTAGTATGCCTGTCTCCAATGTAATTCAATTTGTTCCCAAGTATTCGGGATCTTTTAAAACTCTCCCATCTCTTGTTATCTGCATATTTTGTTACCTCTTTTCCTACACCACTGATTTTTGAAGCATTACGATAACATGCTAAAAGAATGGAAACAAACGTTGATAACAATCAAGCTAAACATGGTCAATAGTAACTCGCGTAACTCAGTGTATGCGACATTAAGATCATTTCATCATAGCATCAAAGTCAACTGAAGATTACGTAACGACTGAACAATAGAATGTGTCTATATCGACCTACTCATAAAAAGCTACCAAAGGAAATTTCACTAAATTGTTGACTACAATTCTCTGGCTGATGCGCTGCTACCAAGGCACTTAGTCGATAACAACTTCCAAAGCCTTGATGCTTCTGAACAAATGCTTAATAGTTGAATATCTCTTGCTTCTTTACAAAGGTTTCTATCTATTTAGTGGATCCCTCTTACCGTAGTGTCGTTGGCTCTCGTAATAATTTGTATCCGATTATGCTTCGGAACAGACAAATTCGCCAGGATTTCGCTCACGGCGAGTATGGATATACAGGGCAACATTTTTACCTTTCCAAGACCAATAATTACAATTGAAAAAAGGAAAGACAGGTAAAACATGAAACAAATGGAAGAAAAAGAAAACGTTTTTACCAAAGCTTATAGATCGGACTGTTTTGACATTTTATGGGCATTTGGAGTTGAATTGGTGAATAGGCAACACTGTAAAACGAGATAACATCAATTTTTTATATTCTTCAACCTTTTCCATCATCAAGTTTCTTAAATTTAACAATAACTTATCCTTAAACGTCCCCTTAAAATAACCTTGCAAACAAACATGGAATCGATGCATACAGCTGTGTAAACTAGAAATGACTGCTCCTCTAAGTTTTTGCAGCAATAAGCATGTTTTGGTTCTGCCCACCGAAACAAAGAAACGCATCATGTTCACAGCGCATATTAAGTGCCAAGGTGGAGCGACCAACGTAGGTTGTTTAACACATACAAAATACATGTAAACACCTTTAGTCTGTTCCTTACAATTAAACCATACCGCCAAGATTTTTCTAAGAAGTGGATTAGGCCATCAGCTGGCATGTATAGAAGTAAGGCATGGCTGGCATGTTTTGTGCTATTATAACAACACTGTAAACCAAGTAATCAAATATTACGTTGTGAACGCAAGTAAAAGTCATCGGTCTGTAAAACAGATCCTCGAAATAAGTCCTTAGGTAAATTATTAACACGTTGGGCAATATAGTTCAGCGAAAAACTGTCCCCGCTTTAAATATATATGAAAAACAACATAACGTTTACCATAATAGGACGAATGTACGAAACAGTTTTCTACAGCACAATTTACCCTGTACTAAATACTGAGATACAATCCATCTATCATCTAGCCACTACCTAATTGTCTTGCATTACACATCCCATTTACGCACCTGTTGCTGTTCGCGTAAAACTAGATTTCCTTCTTGACTGAAAGCTGAAAACTCGTACATTAAAGAACGCTAACTTTCTACAAGAACACCATGTTGAGATGATTTGTACAAAATCAATACCGTAAATAGGCAAGACAAGAACATCTTTAAACCCTTGCGAAAACGCAGGCGTAGGTTAAAGATATAAAGAACTTACTGTTTGCCTCCGTACAAAGATGCAATGCCATGCTCAAGTTTCCTTCCCGTTCAAAGTCATACGAACGATTTAGAAACGCTTCTGCTTCCATCAATAAAGTCTGAAATTGTTCTACAACAGACAAATAACGACATGACATTCAGAAAGTGAACATGTCTCAGACATATATGATTACAACAAAATCATTTGCAAATGACAACGCAATAAATCAAATACAGTTTGAATTTTCCAAAAAGACCTGATATGATATCACGTGAGTATTCAAGGATGATTACGATGACGTAAAAAACGTAATTATTTGAATAGTCAAGCTTTTCAAAATCCAGGTGTACTCTTCCAAAATTTGGGATACAAAATAGGGGTGCCTTTATTATTCGCTTACCTTTCTTTCCTTCTTCTGGGGGCTCATCCACAACATCTGACTCTTCGTATGAGTTTTCTCGAATAACGTCAGATTCGCCCGAGTTCGACCTTGAAATGGCACCGCTATCATAGTCCAAATTATCGTAATCCGAAACCCTACTGTTTTGTCTTGACGACACATGAAAATTTCCATTATTCAAATTATCCTGATGTTGGGTTAGTCTTTCCGATTGTGGACTTGGATCTGATGAAGTTTCATTGATCTTCCTTGTATCCCTTAGAGTTTCAAATCCAGCATCAGTGTCATGGGGTGGCGAGTGAACGAGTCTCAATGGTCTTACATTAGTTTCTGGTGATGACTGCTCAATTTGTCCCTCTCTATCTGAATTGGAAATCACCTGAGTGGCTTTAAAGGATTTTTTACCTGGAACTGATGGAAGAATGTTCATACTTTTAAACGCAGAGCCAATGCGTTTCTTAAACGACTTCTTCTTGTCTAATCTAGAACGTCCGTTTTGACCATCTACATCTGTACCATGAGCCCGTGATACTTTCAACTTCTTAAGCAATTTTGGTGACGAAGAACCAGAATTGGTGGCATCGCCTCCATTTACTGCCGGTGATGTATCGTTCCTTCGAAGCTTTCTACTGTGTTCTCTTGATTCTGATATCGTCCTCTGTCTGGCAAGCGGTTCTTTTTTAAGCTCCGATGACGACACAGTCACTGCTTTTGGCGCAGTGCTGATATCCACTGGGTTTCCCTTGGGATTGGCGTAAAAGATAAGTAACGGTTGAAATCTGCCTTTTTGGCACTTTTCTTTGACTGCTTCGAAATCGCGTCCAATCTGGGATGAAATAGAAATAATACCGCTGTAGTAGAAATGAATCATCTCAAAAGCGATTAACAGAAAATAAAGCAACATTGATAAAACAGTAAGAGTTTAATAACATTTGACAGCTAACTGTTATCACCAAAACCATAACATCACTTTTGTGATTAGCTTTTTAATAGTTCCTTGAAGTTTCGAAAAATTGAGAATATTTAAACAAATGGGTGGATGTATAAACAAATGAAGAAACGAAAAAATAGATAAACGGACCAACCAACGAACGAATGAAGAAACGACCGAACATACGACGTTGTAAAGAATGAATACATGTATGAATGTACGAATAAATGGAAGTGCCAGTAAGTGCTTTCATAACATAAACTGTAATAAAACATATATAACATAATATATAGAAACATAATTCGCACATAGATTTAATGTTGCTAACACCATCCAACCCCTACCTGCAAGTTAATAGCATTCATTTAAAGGTTTCATTCACGTTTATCTTCTAATATCATTCAAGACATTTTCAGATATAGATAATTTCTAGCGCGTTGTTTTCAGAGTAGAATGAAACGTTACGTGAGATGATTCGTTGTCAACTATTGTGAGGAACATGGGTAAAACTCACCTCTTTCACTCTGGCGTCATCAAAATAAATCCATTTACAATCTTTAGAATGATAAAAGAACGTTGTATAATGCTTTCCATAATAAGTAACAAGGCCCACTAAGTTAAAGACTGTGTCTTTAGCAATATCATCAACAGTATTGTCGAACATCTGCAACAAAGGATAAAATTTAATAAGCACGTTTAGAAAATTGAAAATCAAGAAGGAATGATCAAACAGTTGTTACAACTAGTTACAGTGATCATGTAAAGTAAACGACTTTTCAAAATTAGAGAGGCCATCTTGATAATTGCCATAATGGGAATGGAAAATGGTTATACTAAACTGTTTCATAAACAGCACTTGGTCCAAACCGTTCGCAATCTAGAAATTCGGTAACACGTACCAAAAATGGCATGGTATTTAATAAATGTAGCATGATTAAATGTTATAACCAGTTTAAAGCAAACTATCCCCATGCTTTCCTTACCTCTTTGAGTACCAATGTTTGTCCAATACATTCAAGAAGGTCTGTAATGTACCCTGCATTAGGACGGTCAGTATCCCAATTGATTCCAATGCTCACTACAACAGAAGTAGCGTAATGTAGTCTGGCAGACAGTGTGTTGAACATAATTAAATGCACAAACTTTTAATAACTGCCATTAGATAGTTAAGAGGTTGAGCTTATAAACTTAGAATTGAACAAAATATATTACTTATAGACACAAGTCAAATTTGTAACTCTAACTGACTTTTAGCATTTCTTAACCCATGTTTAACATTTCAATGTCTAAAAGAAGCTTTGCAGATATCTCGGTTATTTGAGTGATGTAACACTCTTGCCTATTCCCTATTTTATGATGACCAAATCCACAATACAAAACATAAATATAACTGCCATTTTAAACAAGAGAAATAAATTCCAGTGGATAACCATGCTTGCTGAGGTAATGTTAAGAATAACAGTCAAGGAATAATGACTGACCACATCAACAGCTCAGGTTAAAATTCAACAGATTCTAAGTACTACTGGCTACATGCGTTTCAGCATATACACCACTAGAAGTCGTTTCAACCCTCAGAACAGGATTAAACTAGACATGGAGAGAAAACTAATGCCATATGCCATAAACTAATGTATAGGCAAAAACCATGTCAGTTCCTTCTCTTGACTATTTTCATGATGTAATGGCTTTCTTTTCTCCTATGTTAGTTTGTGTATGCAGTAATGTTATTTACTGACCAAGGTACTGATCCGTACAAGATACAGTAAACAGGAATAAATACAAGTACAAATCAGATATTAACCTTTAAAGTAAAAAGCTATGTCACACCCACTACAAGCGGCCCTGCTTTCTTGACCATTTTGATTGACAATACTTGTAACTTATAAATGCAAACACCTTATAACAATTACTACTTCTACATCAGTGCTAATGCACCAGATCAAGTTCACTTGTGGAATCAATTAAAATTTCTTTTAAACTGTAATGAAAATACTATGGTACAGTACCTCATTTCCTTTTTAAACTAACAAGATCCTAAGCCACTATTATATCAAAAGTCATAGAGCTAATTTATTTGTTGCAGCTGTACTAATCTTCTATTAGTCAAACGGGTAAGAGCTTTTGGAACAAAAAGGAAAAAGCAGTTTGTTTCCCTTTCCAGTTACAACCTTTAAGGATCTTGGATTAAACTGTATATTTTAACCGATTTTTTGCTATTTTTATATTTTCTTCTTGTATAACTGTATGTACAGCAAGTCCTTCATTGATAGCAGAAATGTAAATTTTCTGAAAGAAGCCAACTTGTTAAAATATGATTTCAATAATAATAATAATAATAATAATAATAATAATAATAATAATAATAATAATAAGAAGAAGAAGAAGAAGAAGAAGAA
>JANTCA010075663.1:0-15076 GCA_024741275.1 Chironex yamaguchii
GTTTCATACTCTGAGGAGTGTCAGACGAAAAAAGCTTTTAAGAATGATTTTAGCGCAATGTCGCAAATTTTCAAGGCGAATTAGAATTTACTAGAAGCGTAAATTTCTACAACTTCGTATCCTGTATCCCTGTGTTGTGATGTGATTTGTTTTCTTCCATTCAACACGTGTCCATAGAGACTTCACAGATTTTGTTTTGATCAATATGGGGCCACCCATAACCCTATTTCATTGACAGTTGGTTCCTGTAAAGTAGACCATGAGTTAAGATGTTCCTAGTTTAGACGAAGAACCTGGTTTTTATATATGTTCAAGAAAACTTTCAACTATGGTTAAGGTAATGAGGTGAGTATACATTGCCTTTACATAAGCCTTGGTCTTAACAAGTTGGAGCGTTCGTTTCTCTTTGCCGCCTTTCAGTAGTACTCAAATGTACTCCAAATATGTCGATTTCAAGACAAAGCAGAGTGGAGTGGTTCTTCTAGTCCAAAAATACATACTGAATAACCATAATTGTTTTCGGGGCTTCGATTTTTCACGTGGAAATAGCACAACTTACTAAAGACTTGTTGTAGAACGTTAAATTTTAATTACCGCAAATCAGGGCAGGCCATTATATTAGTTATTACTATTAGACGTCTTGATAATCGCGAGTTCAGGTTATTAGATAGTGGAATAATATGCGAAACTACGGATGCTGGGTTATTTTATTGAGTTCCCGTGAACGTTCAATAAGTTTTAAACTATTAAGCGTTTGCGAATCCTATATCCATGCTTAGAGCATGGCCTCTTCTCAAATGATTTACGGTTAATTATAGCTAATTAACAATTGAACATGAAGGTCATAGAGTATCAACCCAACGTTACCTACTCTATCTGGTTAAGACTTTGAGGCCCAGATTGCCACATATACAATGCTAGTGCCTTATACTCAGCATCGTATTTTTAGTTGGAGGAGGGCTGGTGGAGACTCACCGATACCTAGATCAGACTACCATGCCATTTTTTAAAAATTATCTTCAGTATCTATTACTTATTCAGTTTTGAATACAGTATTTGTTTAACCTACCATAAGAGAGCATTGTTTCACTTCATGCAAGTGTGATATCCCCCAGTGAGATATCGTGGGTAAAGCGAATTGAAATTGTGTGGTCACAAGTAGAGTGTCAAAGAAGGATTTGGTGTTCGTATTACTTTCGTATCAGTTTAAATCAAGTGTGACAATGTAATTGCTACCAAGCAATTGTCCTCTCATCTGCAACATGTGCGAATCAGTTGCATTTTTTTCCTTTCCTACAGCAGCTTAATTCTACTCAGCAATAGAAGTGTTGACATTGATACCAAGTGCAAAAGCAACATGCTCAACTTGCCTTTTGCCTTTAATCCTTGACCTCAACAGCATCATCTGTTGTCAGCTGACAACTGGACCTTGTATTCATATTCATCTATTTGCAGCATATAGATAGATTGACCTAAACAGGTGTGATTTCCTTTTAGAGCCAGAAATTCATGTCCTTTTGCTTAAGGGTCAACACATTAATTTCTTGTAGAAGTGGCTCACACCGGTTATTTATTTGAGAAAACAATAAGGTTCACTAACTTGGCAGAACATTGGAACTCCATGGAACTCCCTATACACTTTAAACTGGAAGTGCTGTTGTTACCCCAATATTACCTAACATATTTCATGATAAACATCATTATTGGTATGATTATACAGTATGATGAAATATAGTAACTATATGATATGCATGATGTGATATAAATCAATATAATGTTATGTGTTACTGGACACACAGTATTTTATTATTTAAGCTAGTATTTGCCATCATGTTAGGAATGCAAATCATCTTATTATTAAAATGTCAGGTAAAGAGATGGAACAGGGATGGATACTGAAGTACTAGAATATAAAGACTATGAGGAGCGAGAGAAATGGTGGAGAAGTACCATCAGGGTAAGCAATTATGATTTGTTTCTTTATTCCTTGTTATTTCTTTTGGCTTAGTAGGAAATGGCATCACAGTTTCAGCTGCAGGTCCTAGGTATAACTCTAGTGGTCACAGTCATACATTTATTTTTGTTTATGACATGTTGAGGCTCATTTGGAATTGATATAAGGAAATCAATTAAAACATATACTGTTGGGATCTTTGTGATTTCTAGAAAATTTAACTCTGATCATCAGATTACTAAGCTAATTTCATTTAACTCATTCATACTACATTTCATAATGTATTTTATTTATTTTACAATTAACTGCTACATTATTTTATATTATGAAGGGAAAACATTTAAACAGTCTTTACAAAACTTGAGAATAACCTGGAAAATTTGTGACATTGTGCTAAAAATGTACTTAAAAGCAAAGCCCTTTTTCGTCTGACACTTTTCAGATGAAAAGATCATTCTGAAAGGAAGGTAAGGGTATATGGCAACCTTTTAAAAGGAAACATGGATAGAAACTAACCAATCATAAACAATAAAGAAATAACATTTTGAGTAGGTGTTTAGCACAATGTCACAAATTTTCAGGGAAAACATTTAGCCAGTACCTATAGCATATTAAAGAGTTTGAATAAGCAAACTTGATCTTGATTACAAAAAGAGACTGTTAATAAATGGAGGGAGAATAAGCAAGAGGCTTAGAAATGTATTGGCTTAATTTGTGAGAAGTGTGGAAGAAATTGGTAATAAATATTATTATTCTCAGCCCATGGATACCTATTTTCACTCTTTGTAACAAATTTGCTACCATTTGTTAATGTATCAATAAATATAAGGGAGACTTATCAAAATTTTGAATAAGGATTTCTTGATGTTATCTTTTTCAAATTAAATAGACATTTGGAGCCCGTGTATTTATTTCGTAGAGTAGGTACAAATACACTTCTGCTCAAAAGGTAAAAACGATTCACCTTATGGCAAGCAATGATCTCACCATAGAAGTAAAAGACAACTTCCTTTTTTTATCTCATACAGGTATTACCAATAGTGTAATAAGTGTGATATAGTGACTTAGCATCAGTCAGCAGTCACCTGATCATTGTATTTTGATTATGTTGCATTAATGTAAATGTTATCTGATGCAAGCCTGATGTAACCCTCTTGTATATATTCAATGATAATCTGTAATTAGTTAGTTAGGAAATAGAGATCAAGAAGTAACTATGGTTGTCTCTTATTGTGTCACCTTAGTCTATACTGGACTTACTTGCACTTGGGATTAGTGTCCTTCCAGTACATAAAAATAAGCATGAGAAAACAGTTGATAGGAATCTGTAAGCTTAAATCTGAGAACATTTTTGTAACCAAGCCTATACATTTTTGGCTAAAACTTTTATCATGTTTTTTGTGCTGATCATTTGGAAAATCATGTTGGAAATCAAGGGATCCTGAGCCCTCATTCCCCTGTTGGTACACAACTGGATGTCACATTAAATAGCCATCCAGTCTCTAGTATTAGTGGTACCTTTTCAAAGGACAGCTAACAGATATGTAGGCTTTTTCATGACTGCTGCTCCGTGTAGAGTTTTCAACATGATGCTCTTTATATTGCATATTAGGATCTTGAGTAAGCCCTGACACTAGTTCCAAACAATATAATTGACTGTCATCTAATTTGCTTCATCTATTTTTACAAATATAAACAGAACACACCAGTTCCTGGTACCTATGAGGTTCATGATTTCCTACACGACTTAAATTCAGTCCCAATTTCTGTGACTTATGGGTTTAAAAGCAGTGGCAGAAAAAGAACTGCAGATCCATCTAGAACTGGAGCTTATCTTATGCCTGGCCTCTACAGACATAAATCATTCGTCCAAGAAAGCAAAGAAAGACAGGTCACTTACAGCTTTAAAGGAACAGATAGAGAGAAAACTACTGGAGGAATGTATGGAACATTGAATAAGGTGTGATTGTCACTTTATATATTTGTCTTTCCACACTTCTATAATTCCATTAAGGTTGCTTTCCCCATCGACCATATATTTGGTAGAACATGCTCTATCAAGTACCATGATCATCCTTTTGCAGTTGTTGCCAAAGCTACATCTATTTTTATTATATGCTTTGGATTTGGTTTACATTAGACAGAATAAACCTGCCATTTGTAGACATAAGGAATTTATTCTTTCCCTCCAGCCATCTAACTTGTAAATGGCAGTTCACCAGGTTTTTTACTCTTTTTCTTTTACCCCTACCCTTTAACTTGATACTAGTTATTGATGGATCATCTTTTGCCTGTTCACAGACTTCACCTTCTTGTGTGGTGGTAAAGTCTACACCCAGCCTAAGGGCCCTTATTATTACTGTAATACTTCAATTTGTGAAAACTGTCTTCTCCAGCCTTGTTGAAAAGACCCTTAATTTTTTTACCTTACACATCTGAGGTCCCAGATGGTGTTTTTCATTTTGCCACCCAGTCCAGACTGCACGTTTGTCCTGATTTCTTTATAGATCTCAAGCTCTTGAAAACCTGGGTGCTGGTAGTATGATTGTTATATGTCAAAGATATCAAGATATGTCTTATCAGCAACCAATTTGCAACTGCAAATTTGATGAGAAACTAATAATGTTGTTGTTACTCTTTTTTGTGATACTGCAGTAATGATATGTACAAAAAGCAATGAGTGTTTCTCTTTTCCTTTTTATGTTCCCTCGAATTGATTTACTGACAGAAAATGAAATTTCTACTCTTATCCATATCCTGATAAGATCTTTATGCTGACTTTGTCTATTGCGTTGTAGGATACGGTTGAAAGCAAACTTGGCCCAGCGACATACGATAGAGGGTATGCTCCTGTGGCAAGGCAGTCAATTAGGTAAGCTAGCGCATTGAAATTATGAAGTCATTCGTACACAACCTGTAAATGTTTTCATTAGAGTACAGTATGGTATTGAAGCTCACCAAAAAAGTCTTTGACCCGATGTTTTATTATATCTATTTATGCAGGGTCTTGTTATTCATACCTCTAAATATTCTCCATTATAAACTTGGCATCAGTCTATCCTGTGCTTTAAAACTGATGAGTTAACCTCCACAAAATTTCCATAACATTTTGGAAGTTGCAAAGAATGCTTAGTTATGCTTGCACAAACTGGAAATTCCCTTTTTGTTATTGAGACATAATTTTTATGACCTTAGTTTCAAGTTGTGTAAAGTGTCTTCTCCTAACTTCTGTGCATATGAAATCACAAGTTATATAATCTTAAGAATGAAGTAGACTTACGTTGGCTAGAATGCCTTTGAGCCAATCTACTGAATCTTGAAGTAACCGTGGAAAACTAGTATTTTGCAAAGTATATATTACCGTTTTCTCTAGGTATGGCATATATTGTGGACCTCCGAAAAGCGATTTTCATGTATCTCTTCTCTTGTTCAATGGCGTTTGGTGTTAAGTATGCTATCTGGCATTTAAAAGTCTAAGGGACTGTCCCAGCATTGAAAGTATTACGTGATCCATACGTATGCGAGTCCTTTATTACTTTACTTATAACTGTTACTACAATCGTAGACAGAAGTCCTTGGAACACTTATATATCCTCCAAGAACGTTATTAACCCCCAAACCCCCGTGGGCTTTAGTCGATCCCCTATTCCCGCTCAAACAATGTTGCTCTGTCAACAAGATACGTGGAAACACGATCAAATGGACTTTTTTAGTTTTCGTAGACACTTTTCTTCAAATGCAACATTGCTTTGGGGTGAGGGGGATTAATAGATACATGGCACATTTGAAAAGTGCCAAGTGTCCCAGGACATTTGTCTAGGATTGTAGTTTACTTGTATATTGCCTGATATTTTTTTTTCATCTAAAATACTGTTTTCGTTTTTTCGACTGCTTTTAGTCATTCCGCATTTAAGTCACAAAGCCAAAGATTTCCAACAATATACTTTAAACCGGTAAGGTTGATAGTAAATGTTGCATTCTTTAAAAGTTGAAGTAGAATGGACAGTAGTACATGAAATCTTGTTTAGGTATTGCTGAAAGATCTACAACAGTTGACTTACTCAGCATAATCATTATGTCTAACATGGCCGATATGTCAATGTAGAAACCAAAAAATGCAATCAACATTGTATTACAGAACATGATTAGTAATTATGCATTGGATACATAAAACGTTTTATGTCCAATAAGATTGTGTGTCCCTGGTAGCACTTTTTAATTTTTGTTTCCAAGGAAACCTAGCAGTAGTAAATGAAAATGTCGTTAGCACAAAAGAGATAAAGCTAGTTTTATACGGGTACACAACTACACATACGTGGTTAAGGATACTGAGAAAAGGATTTAGAGCACTGCTAGGTTTTCAAGTGCATCAGAAAGTCTTAAAATAGCATGAGGTTAAATGCGCATTATTTTTTTGTCTTACTTGAATTTTGACAGAAAAAAGGTCCAGGACCTGGTTACTACCAAGCGTATAAAACATCCGAAGTAAACAAATGTAATGCAGCGACGGCGCCATTCAAGTCCAGGACGCCGCGCTTCCTGAAGCCCCATCAGCAGGTATGTCCATGCAATAGCCAACAGATTAAATTAGAACAATTATAATAGAAGTCAGTTATAACTTCACAGTCTTTTTATGTTTTCCGGGGATGGTTGGTGGTTGGCTGAAAATGTTACGGGTACTGTCTGTTTTCCAGTTACACACAAACGCTTATTAAATTGTTAGTGGAGTAATGAAACGCCAGATATGTCTATCAGATCAGTACCATTTTATAAAAAGGTTGACATTCATATCCGTTTTACACTCATTTTAGTTACACTTAGAAATCTTTTTGGTTTTTTTTATATGTTTTATTAGTTGAAGAATCTTTCAAATTCAGCTGCCTATTTTTGACTTATGGTAGACACATTTGTCTTTCTGTGCTCAAGTTCAAAAACAACGTGTTCCTTTTATGCTGTCATTTTTTTGACTAACGTAAACATCTTTAATGCCTTCCATTTTAGAAGACACCTGGACCAGGAGCATACACTAAACTTTTACAAACTCCAATGCCAGCACACATTAAAAATGTGGGTCGATACCATGGATTGTTCTTTCCACCCGGGGCAACTTAGTGAATGAAACTGTTCACACAATATCAACTTACGGCCAAGTCTTTTACCTTGCATAGAGACCACGATTTGCAGCCATGTTTACTAAGATACTTTTATCAGGACCAACATCCACATTTGGGCATCGTCGTCATGTCGACAATGACCTAAACTCTACCATGAGAGGATTATATATCAGGTTCCTGAGGTCAGAATAAAAGTTTTGGTCTTGATGATGTCTTTAGTAGTCAGAGCAAATCCTCTTTTGAGTTAATTGCGGTGTGGGTGGGTTACACTTTACCACAGATGGACTTTACCAGATTCTAGATGGATTGTATTCAATGTCTTTTAAGCCACAATTTTGCTTCCTTCGTATTTATCGAAAATTATAATTTTGCAATAGTTGACAGATGCTCTTAAGTAAAGGATATAGCTGATTCAAAAATCGCATTCGAGGAACATTGCACCCACCTTCAACAATGTCTTTTGAACTTAAATATTTTGGCCGCTAAAACTTTTAAAAGTCAATGTAGTTTTCTTAAGCTGACTGAGGGGCGATAGTAATTTGGAGAGGTCTTTTGCTGACATGTTTTAGTTAACAGTGTCTGTATATTAGCCATATTTTAAATACTTCTAATGGTTACAAGGTATTAATTTATAACTCCAAGTAATATTTTAAGGTTTTGAATTTCAATATAACCTTACATGGCTGCAAGTGAAGTATATAAAATGGTGGAACAGTTAATACCTGGATTTTATGAAGTACTGTTATTTTATGGCTTTGTAAGCTGTAAGAGCTCCTTGTATGAATGGAATGACATTATTTGGTCGGTTTTGAAATACTAGGTTATCTTGCAAAAGATAGGGATAGGCTTTAAAAGAGAAACAGGAAAGATTTAAGAGTACAGCTACTGTGGTGAAGTATTCTCTACGATGGCGCTTAACTATCGCTGAATTTAGGCTGGCGTCAATAGTGTAAAGGACTTTACTGCCTTATATCCACCTTTAGGGGCCAGAATTTTCCATGACTGTCTTCCCTCTTTAAAGAACTATAAAGCCTCGATTTTACTATTAGTTCACTCTGTAACTCGCATTCTAGGTTCAGACAACGTCCTGCCAACATCCAAAGACTGTTTTCTGCGATTGTTAATTGTGTCCGTGTAAATTTTTCATGTTAATGACACTCACCATTCTAAAGTCAATATAAAGGTGGGCTTTGGTTGTATCTCAAAATACTTTTGTAATGATACACAGCAATAAATAAGATTGTTTTTAAGCTCCGTTATTTATTTGAATTTCTCGTCATTGCATAGTTTAGTTATTTTTAGTTTATAATATTTGTGTAGTTTAGTCATTTCTAGTCATACGTAGTTTAGTTGTTTCTAGTCATCAAGTAGAAAAAAAACAAAGAGAAAACGGAGAAACAAAGCAATATTAGAAGAGCCCAAGTGGGTCCAATTTTGGCAAATATTTTTGTCGGCTTTCACAAGGAGCGCATTCTAAAAGAAGACAACCAAAACATATCCGTTTATTTTCCTTATGGTGATGATACTTTTGCCATCTTTAAAAGAGAGCTGGAATGCGACAGGTTTTCCCAAAAACTTAACCAGTTACATCCAACTCTCAAATTTATGGTAGAAATAGAACAAGATAGTCTATTACATTTTCTTGATGTTTTGGTAGAAGAAACTGAGACTAATTTAATAACAACAGTTTACCGAAAAAATACTTTTACTAATGTGAACATCAGTATGTAGGTCGCACTTCTCAAAGATTGGGTGACAGGATCAGACATGTTCCAGCCAGTGTATGCCAAGCATCAATTTCTACTAGAAAACAGCCATTTTGCGCTTGCAAAGCGAAAATGACTGAGAAAACATGCAATTCTGCCATAGGCCAACATTTTCTGGAAAATTGATAATGCGCTAAAATGTATAAGGACGACAATTTTCTGTTAATCGGCACAGCTAGACCGTCCTTTCACGTAAGAGGATTGGAGTCCGTCTTCACTAACACAGGAAAACCAGTTCTCTGTAGGCAGAAATAGTTCGTTTCTTCACTTGGACTCTTCCAATAATGCGTTGTTTCTCTATTTTCCCCCAGTTTTTTTCCTTTCGTGTTTAGGATTGGCTAATTTCGATACATGTTTCGTATAAAAAGGTTGTCATATATCTACACTTTCCTTTGTGACGATTGACACTCTGGAGAGTGTCAGAAGAAAAAGGCTTCTAAGCGCAATGTCGCAAGTTTTTCAAGGCGATTTTCAAGTTTTGTACCACAAAACGAAAGGGGAGTTCTTTAAAACATCCTATAGATTTTATGTAAGAAATGAAATTTATTGCAACTGCATCTATCAATTTTTAGTAGGCCTAAATGTTCTTGGGTGAAGAGGATATTGTTTTAAAGAATTCTTCCGTTCAGGTCCCTCTGCCTAGATTAGATTTTGACATAGTCTGCAATAAACACACAAAGTTGGTACAGGAAGTAGCCAGGTTCCTCTACCTAGATTAGATTTTGACATTTTAGTCCGCAATAAATACATGAAGTTGGTACAGGAAGTAGTCAGGTTCCTCTGCCTAGATCAGATTTTAACATTTTAGTCTGCAATAAGTACATGAAGTTGATACTACGATGGCAGGTCCCGATGTCAATCAATCAAAGATGGCAAGATTGTTAGCTTTTCAAAACGGTAACCAAATTTAGTGAGAGGTAGAAGGGGGCTAAATATTATGAACGGGGACCAAAATATAAATGTTGCCCACAAGTCGCCCTGTCTAGCTAACAACGCACAAACTCACATAATATCTTTCTCTCCAGAGTCCATCGTGCAAGTGAAAATGAGTGTTAAAGAACAAAGACAAACAATTCTCCTTGATTATTGTTAATTACAGCTAGTTCTTGCTACTCTTTGCTACTCATCGCTGACCCAATATCGGCAGTTTTCGCTAGTTGTGGGAACAATCTTGCACACAGTCGACTTACGAATGTGCACCTCATTAGCTTTAGCTCGGTGGTAACAATTACGAAGTGCAGCTAAATTTCTGGACTCATTTCAAATCTCTCCTACATAGAAAAGCAGAAATTGTACACCGCTTCAATATCCTGGTTAGTGATTTAAAGCAATCCCCCGTTAGCTAGTTGATCAGAAACCATTCCGTTATCAACATACATAGTTTCCGTGAACTTAACGTAGCTTAACTGTATGTTCCCAGTTTAAATCCTAATCATATTACCCCAGTAAACAATAGTTTGCAAGCAATGAAAGGATCCTCTTGCAGAATATGATACAGTTCGTTCTAAGAGGTCTTAGGTTGGTCAAAAGAAGCAAGATAATTTGCGCTGACGATCACATTCTAGACTCCTTTGTAGCCTTCAGTGCTTTATCGATGGCATAAGCTTACGCTTAACTGCAATTTGTAAGTCTTCCTTCGCTTTTAAGCTTAGTCATCCACCTTGTTTGCATTTGCTCTAGAAATACATATTACTTAACACGACTGGTATGTTGCAACAATCTTATATCTTAGCCAAAAAGTTACGTGCAGGTAAGGACATACTTTTTACAATGAAAATTGACAATCAAACGATTTTTCTGGCACGTTTGCCATCAATTCTGGGTACACACGGAAAATACACTTTAATATTATACGAAGGGAAACAACACAATTGTGTGGCTACATTATAAATGCAATAAACGTCATACAATGAAATTTATCGTGTAATTCAGATATGTTTTGCTTACTATAAAGCCCTGCCCTACCTACCAGGTGAAGCTCCGTGTTAGCCAGAAGATAACAAAAGAAGAAAATAAATGAGACCATACTGTACTAAAAGGATTGTATTCTAATACGGCAATGTTATAATAATAATGATAATGAAATAATAATAATAATAATAAAAATAATAATAATAATAATTGCCTTGAAAATTTGCGACACTGCGCTAAAATTTTCAAGGCAACTTTCAAGTTTTGTACTGCAAAAAGATTGTTCAAATAATAATAATAATAATGGATAATGGTACTGAAGATTACTTTCATGGTCTTTTTCCTCTCAAGCTAATAATACTCAAGCAAATGACCAAAAAAATAAACAGACTTAAGAAACAGTAGCGACCTCAATAACTGCAAAATAAAAATAAGTGCAACTGTCACAAAAAATAATGCTCATCAATGCTGAGACAGTTTTAAGTAACTTTGATAAGAAACGAGTTCTGATAATTGTCTAGTCCACAAGCTAAATGGCAGACTATAAAGTCAAAATACAAAACATAATATCTACAGGAAAGCATTAATAACTTTACTACAACATTCAAAACAATACAGTCCAAAAGTAACTTACTTATGTCTTGTGAAGTAATTGACATGTGTCTATTCATTACATCTGTGAAAACTACTGACAGTTCGGCAAGCATTACAAGAAAAAAAAAATCAAATGTGTTCTATGGAGTTTAGAAAAATGCAAGTTCAACAAAAACAATAGCCCCATATATATAGTTTAAGGGTTTAAGGACTAGTGTTTCTCAAAAATTATTTTCATCTTATAGTTTTGCTTGATAAGCGCAGCATAAAAAGCAAACACTAACACCAATCTGTTTACAGCGTTTTAGTGTATGATTAACTATTCTCATAGCCAAACAAGGATTAGTCTACAAGCCAACACCTAGTATGATAACAGAATATGGAAGAAGGCCTGGATAAGGTGAAGAGACAAATTGTACAGGCAGAAGCAAAATTTTGGGAGTGTGGTGATTCCTAAGAAGAGACACAAGTCTTGACTTAAAATTACAGCTATGAAACTGTCTAGTGTTCTCAATGGTGTTTTATGACTGTTAGACAAGGATATGGAGTAAGGAGTTCAACAGGGGAATAGAGGCATTGAAAATGTGGTGCAACAGATGCATACTGAAGATCTGTGGAGTAGACCTATTAAGCCATCTTTGAGAGAGCAGCCTTAGAGAGAAGTTGATTAATAAATATGACCTGAACTGACAAAATATGCAGGACTTGGCTTTGAAAGGGAAAAATGTAGCACAAATGTGGATACTAAGGAGCTGTAACCAAGCCCCATTTTGTGTAACTACTGCATTTTTGGCTACCTAGCTTTAGTGTACCAGATGCTAACCCATGCAATAGCAAAGACTAAAACACATGTATTTTTAGGCTGTTCTCAAAGTGATTTGAACAAATCCAAACGACAGATTTCATGTGCAACATTCATGGAAATTTGTAATATTTTCACATAAAGTCCCTCAGGAAAAATGCTTTATATCAATATTGAAAACATGGATTTGCGACTCTTACTCTTTTAAGACAATTTTAAACAAAAACATGTTTAGTTAATACGTGAATGTTTCCCACAGAAGCATATATATGCCACATCCGCATGTACAACTCACATGTTTAAGCATATCCAAATTCATAGTATATCCCTAGCCACCAAAAAACAATCCCTACATTGAAGCTTCTCACAATAGGAAAAAATGGCAAAATTTTCTCATCAAAATGACATAGAGTTCTGCCATTACTTTTTAACTTGGTTTGCAGTAAATTGACCAAGAAATCAAATGTCTCCCAAAGAACTTTAGTTATCCTTAATCTAAGAAAATCTGGAGCCTTTATACAGGGTTAACATCCTTTTGGTACTTTAAAAAGTCTGTCATTGCTAAAAAGGTATTGAAAATGTTAATCAAAGAAATCAGAAAGTGACCCACTGCTGTCACTACTCCAACTATCCCATCCACCATGAAAACCACCACCAACCATTGTGCCCAAGGCAAGACCAGCAACTCCACCAGCTGCTGCTCCAGCTAAGATTTTTCCTGTGCCACTCCCTTTTTTCTTCTTTTTAATGACGGTTACATTTCCAGCAGGCTGTGGTTGTCCCCCTTGCACTATGGTTGTTGTTGATGAGTAACCTCCAGCAGGAACTGGTTGAGGACTTGGCTGTCGTGGATATCCAGCAGGTGGTGGATACATATTTGGTTGAGGTGGTGCTGGATAACCAGGAGCATATGCTGGATATCCCTGAGGAGGAGGGCGATATGCTTGTTGAGGTGGGTAACCAGGAGCTGGAGGATACTGAGGATAACCCGCTGGTGGGTAACCAGGTGCTGGTGGATATCCTTGTGTTGGATAAGGCTGGTAAGCAGGTGGTGGTCCACCTAACCAAACAAAAACATTATGTAAACTTTCAAAAACCTTAAAACATCTTCAAATTGACAGAGTTTTAAAATAATTTCAACAAAATTTCCTTAGATAAGATAGACAAACCTTCATATTCATTAAGTTTGTGAACAATATCTGTTAAGCAACAAAAAGAAAGGGAGGCCAGAATTAATGAGGATTAATAGGGAAGGTTAAAATAAAAAGATGAGAGAGCGGTCTCTCATTCCCCAAGGACAAATACACAACCTCAAGTACAAATTAGTCACCATCAAATTCTATTATGATCATTTATACTTTGCACTGAACGAAAATGTTATTCAATGAAATGGTCGCCACAGGGCACCACCTGGATGAATTTCATGTGTGTGTAAGCACCCCTGCCACGATCTTCCTTGCACTTAGTTGTGCTGGCTGGTATAATAAAGGTTCAAATTACATAAAGGCTTAGCTGATTTTAGCTGACATCACATCTTCATAATTTGTGCATAGCTTCAGTATCACAAGATTTGACTTTAATATATGTATACTCAAACAGATATAAAGGATAACTATGGATGGCCTTGAATACAACGTTTGTAATCAGTTATACATTCTTCATGTTGCTAAGTAAAACATAATCAAGGATATTTAAATACATTTTCTACACAATTTATGCCAGGAAGACTAGAAATAGAATTATAGTCTAGAGTCTCTTGTTTTATGGTCACGCACACAGATATTTATCACTATTTTGATCAAAGTCAAAATAAATGCAATTCGAAGCACTCCCAAGAGCGCATTTCTATGCCAAGTCAATATGAATATTCAAATTAACTGTATTGAGGTGTCATGTTAACTGGGGTTTTCCAACAGAATGATTTCCTTGCTAATTGTGGTGTCATAAAGATATCACTACCAAATATGGGCTGTTCTGGCCGCATGGTAACTGGGTTATTCTCATGAAGACTTCTCACTAGCTGCAGTTTTACAAAGACACCATTACCAAAAGTTTAAGGTGATCCAGGAAATCAGGATTGATTGGGATAATCTACAAGAGGAATCAGCTGGAGCCGGCCAGGCTACCAACATACTGTAAACAATTTCAGAAAATTAGGGTTAACTTTCTGTGATAGTTTAAAAACTTGCCCAACAGCTAACCAACTGTTACGTATGTCTAGAACCTTCTAGAAAATGTTATGCGACTGCAAAACTTTCTGCTTATATTTTCTTCTAAAACCTTCTAGAACACTCTGTTGTGTTCTACAAAATTTTATACTACTTTCGAAAGTTCCATTGGCTTCAAGATGGAATTCTCAAACCTATATAAGCAGTTACTTTCTTAGTTTTGGACTAAAACATATCTCTGCTCCCCATTAGTGAAGTTTATTAACAGGATTTTTTGGACTACAGTGCTAAGGATACAACACTGTAAAAAACCACAAATTCCTTGGCAGACGTAAAATGGTAAAATAAATATGTTTAAGGAAATATTGCATGTACTGAAACTCATGCAACATAAGCCTAGACTTACCTGGATATGGTGGATATCCTCCTTGTGGGGGTGGAGCTGATGCATTTGTCTGTCTGTAATGGAAAGAAGGAACCATACTGAAAATAACAAGGAAGAGCACTGGCTATGAGACTTACTTGCTACAAAAACAGGTTCACAATTAAGGTAATTAACAACTCTCAGAAGAAATAAGAAAAATACACCATAAATTTTTAAATTCCAAGAAATACAATATGAAAATTTGTGACATTGTGCTAAAGAGAACAGCCATCTCGCGCTTGCAAAGCAAAAATGACTGCCAAAACATGCGACTCTGCCATAGGCCAACATTTACTAGAAAATTCGGAATGCGCCAAAATGTATAAGGACGAGAATTTTCGGA
>JANTCA010075674.1:0-15075 GCA_024741275.1 Chironex yamaguchii
TCCGCAAGAGTCCGTTTAATGACAGATAACTGTTCTCATTTGCATGTAATCGTAACAGACGAATTACACTTAGCATATTACCTATGGACACCTAGTAATTTGGTTTTGGACAGCTGATTCAAAGATTTGTAAGTTGACAAAATACGATTACCAATGCTAAGACATTCAAAAAAGCCTGTTGCTAAGTGTGTACGTCTGTACCTGTCTCTATTTCTTATCTTTGTATTAAGAAAATATATAAATTATCACACAAATTTCTTTTTTGTTTATAAATTTTACTCTTATATACGACTAAATGTGCATTGATTTAAAGTGTTTTTGTACTTTTTATCTCATCCGCGCGTAAATCGATTTTGAAATTTCTTATTTCATTGAATTTTTTTACATTTTTAGTACGTCTGTTACCTTCTTCAGTACCAGATATCTATGATATCTAAGGAAGACACTATAGATAACTCCTGCGTTTAGCCCTATCTCAATGGCTGTACAGAAGGAGTGGAAGGGAAACAACGTCCTTAATAATTTTAAACAAGAGCTCATTCACATATGTTTATCAACAACAGTATATTTTTAAGAAATAAACAAACTTAAATGACCTATGGACGTAAGTCGTCTTAAGTATTTACAGATGACTGATCATGAGTTGTCAATGAAGTTTGTTTATTTCTTGAAACATCTAAATTGATGGATATGGACATGGACATGTTTATACCTTAGTGGATCACGTAAGCTTTCTTGCAAAATTGTGTAGTTATACTTTCCTCTGAGTTATTATGTGAACTGTAATTGTACTTGCTGACATGTTTATTCCCATTCCTATGTGTGTGTTTTTTTGTTTTATGAAGTCTTATGGTTTTCCCATAGTGGTTGATTCAACCACCAACCGGCCCGCTTTACCATAACAACAATTATCTGGCGTCAGGATTTTATTGGTTACAGCAATTGTCCAAGATTTTTTAGAGCAAAAACGTAATCTAAGCATACGGAGACTGAACTAGTTCAATCATGTCTAACATTTTTGAAAGGCGTGATTGCTCTAACTGAGCTTAGAGGTATAAGGATAGATAATTTATAAATTTCTTTCCAAACTTCTAGCAATATAACCTTTCAGCTTTATACAAACTGTTTTGCATTGTATCAAACACAAAGTTCTGAGTCTTCTGTAATTCATTTGTCTAGCATTTCTAAGTTTTCGAACCTTTCCAATCACAAAATTCGATAGTGCTGCTACTTCTTCAAACGATACCATGCTCCCTAGCTGCAAGACGTGTTAGTTTTTGCTCTCACAGTAGTTACACATTGTAAGAATCTGTTTTTAGTTGATAGTTACGAATGAGCCTGCGGTAACTCCTACTACTGTGTTAATGTTTGTTCCAAATATTATCCAAAATTCTTTGCAGGTGAAACCACAAAACGTGTCCTAAAATATTTCTTATGAGACGATTTTTGTAAAAATTCATCGACATAAATATAAAAGTATGGAAAATTTTTTAAAATAGTGTAAGTCGTTTTATACTGTTGTGGGTTGCAACTGAATAATACTAGGAGTAATATCTTAAAGGGAAAAGACATAATCAATAAATCGGTAACTCTACTTTAATGTTTTGTTTTCAACTAATTTGTATACAAGTAAACTTTGATATATTTCCCTTCCTCTTGAGTCGAACTCCCTGTCAAAAACATTTAACAGAATTCTCAATAACATGAAGACTGAATCATCAGTAGTTCAAGAGTTACTGCAAGGATTTTAACTATGACTTTTAATAATTTCTATATACCCTATGATTGAAAATAACTTTTTAAGGCTATCATCTTGTAAACAATATATTTTAGCTTCATTAGGTTACACAGGTCCTTGGTTGATAGTAGCAAATTAATTGTGCTATGCAAGTCTACCTGTATAAATATGGTTACTTTTATTATTAGAGGTAATTCATGTGTAATTTATTAAATACAAAGACCTGTTTGCTGTCAGATGCTACTTGACTTTGTTCTCATTTTGTCTTATTAAAATTTGAAGCCTACGACTTCAGTAATAATTTCTACAGAACTTTACAATAGCAAGATTCAATTTTAGCAAAACTGTGACATATGGTCATACATAGTATCAGTAGCTGTATGTTTGAAGACGATTATGAATTAATCAGGATTAAAACAGGAAGCTTTTATGGTGGATTGTTTCGCCATTTTCTGTAAATCAATGTTTGTACCAGCATGTGAGACAACATTGACAAGTGCATTATCAGTAAATATTGCATTTAAGAACGTTTGACTTCATACGTTCTTCAAAAGTGCGTTTTGTATTGTTAATTATAATGATGAATTAAAGGTATTTTTTTCTGATATATAACTTTTGGCAGGTGTGACAATGGATACAGAATAATGATCCGTGATATTCAAAATGACACCTAAAAATAACATAGCAGACATCTTTCTAAGTAGATACCTAAAATCTTTGGTTTATTGCCTTTTCATCATTAAGGAACTACGAAAGCATCAAAGTTGATAAAGAGGTACTCTGAGCATTTTGGCACATTATTGGCAACATAAAGCTTCTATCAAGCTTTTTTAAAACTTTGTATAGTGTACCAAAGAACAAAATTTTAAGCTGTCTGCAATTCAAAGTTTGCTAACCTTTCCGGTTGCGAAATTTTATAATCTTGCTAATTATTCAGAGGATACCATACTCCCTGACGTTACGATCGAAACGTACTTGCTGTTCCTCTCACTACTGAGTAAAAAAGTTTACATGATATTTGCTAACAAGCCGAGGATCATTGCTAGTAGTGCATCGATATATCAATAAAATATTAATGCTGAGCTTTGATGGTCCAAACTTCATGGTAAAGAGTGCATGACATGAAAAGTGGGTTGTTTAAATTATGCATACCTCATCAAAGCGGCAATGCTTTTAATCAGAGTAATCTTAAAAAGAAAGGCGTCCTTGTCCTATCAAACTCATTTCCTTTTAAATGCCGCTTAATCCTATAGTTGTTGGACACTGAAATATTTATTCTCCAACAAAAGTAAAAACTGAAGGTATGGGAACATAATATTGTATTTTTCAAGCAGTTTATTGATGGTGCAGATATTTTCGACTATCTGACGTCATTCAGGTGAAGACCGTCACCATCTTGTTCTTACGATGATCACTAATATTTAATTGTCATGACCAATAATATGCCAAAAGTTTAACAACAAATTGAAATTGCGATATTTTGATGTTTTATGACATTATCAAGCGTTAAATATAACAAGGGCTTGAACATAAGACGTTTAAATTTAATTGTAAGTGTTCTGAATATTTGTAACGGATTTTTGCATGTCTACGCGTTATCAATACCCTTTTAAATCAAGACTTTTCTACCAGGCAGTAGTATAACTAGCAGTCACGTACTCTCACTGAGCACCGAGAGATTTGATGAAGGAGGTCGCGTTTCTTTACCAAGTTTCCTCACGAGTAACAATGGAGAAAGTCAGACAATGGGACCTTAGGCACTTCTTTACCATCGATGTAACCCTCTACCTTGGCTTTGAGTAGCCTCTTTTTCATTTAAAAATAGTCTATACTAAAGGGATGATAAGCCAAACCAGTTGAACAAGAACATTTAGGATCTATAAGATTCATATATAATCTAAGCATAATCTAATCTCCTAGTCAGAGGAAACGATAATAACCAGGAGCTTCGTAAATAACATAGCCACATCGATTAGAAAAAGGCTTGATACCAAAATATTGGAAGAAAAACCGTTGTAGTTTGTCAAAGGTTATCGTAGCCAGACAAGGTGAAGGCCGACAAACAACAAAATAACAATAAATAACAAAAAATGAAAACAGCAACTCTGATCCTCTTTCAGGTATGTGATCCTAAACATGGGAAACATTATGGGCATAGAACAATAATAAACGTTTATAAAACCGAAGCTGAGCCAGCATTTTCTAGATAAAGTGCACTGGGTGGAAATCCTTGGAAGCCATATGTTATCAAAACATGGTCGCGAAACCACGTGTTTGAACGCTAGGGTTTTAACCAGCTCCATTAATTATTGGAAACTATGAGGTAGATAATTGTGTGCGACAGTCATGTTAGGAGTTGACGTCCGATTTTACATATCTTCCTGGATTAAACTAGGTTGCATAGCAATAACGTTTTTTTTCTTTTTGTCCTATTTAGTACTTTATGTTCTTATGCATACAATCAATCAAAGTAGAATTCAACCAAACGCCATATCAATTACAATAAAAATTACAAAAATTGGATCGATAATGATTTTATAACTGTGAGCTTAACTTGAAAGGGAGCCCTCTAACATGGGCATACTGAGGTCAAGTTATACGTTAAAGTAACCGATCTCCACACCAAAAAAGTGATACCTCAACAGTATTCTGCTTAGGACATTTTAATTAGAAAACAGAGTGGTGTGGAGTTGTTCCCTATCTGAAGCAGGATTCACTACCCTTATTCCTCAAGCTTTCGTGCATTTTGGTTCAGTACTCACCCGAGTGTAATTAAAGACAAAGTTCTATTTGCACACATGGCAAATGTATTGTTGATGCGCAGGTGCAAATCCGCTCCATTCAGAATATTAGATATAACAAGTGATACTACACGCAGACTACTACTAGACTAACTACTCTTTATTATCTTTATCTCTGAAGATCTCACAAGTGAATAAGGTTCACCGAATCTCATTTGTTTTAATTGTACAATCACTAGAACTGTAACAGCCCCTTCTAGAAGTTTTTTTGATGAAAACTACACCTAAATCGGTTCATTAAAATTAACATGTGACTAATTTTAAATAGTGAATAGAACAGGCGGAGTTTAAAAACACGTGAAGTTTTTGTCAGTGGAATTTATTGTGTACAATTTGGCTGCTAGGATGTTAACATGATGGGTGCCTGGTTGTAATTGTAGAAGAGATGAAGCGGTGATCTTTATTTTCTGTTTGCTCCTGAATAATTGAAAAGCGGGTTCTTTACGCTTAGTTTTATTTTGTACAAGTACATCAGGTCAAAGATACACAGTCAAGTTGATACGTTGGTTATGTTTGTGGTGAATTTCCATAGCAGGTAAATTTAAGTCAATGCATAACAGTTTTAAGCAAGAGCTAGAATGAGCTCTGGAAAAATCAATTTCATAACGGTAAATTTGTTACGCAAAGAAGCTTGTTAAATTGTTAAGGATTCGATTGATGAAGGAACTGAAAAGAAATGTATTGCTTCTAGGAAGTTGTTATTTCTTTGCTTATAGTCTACTGAGATACAAGAACATTGATTACAGAAGCCTACACGAATACACTCTAAAGATTAATGGTTAGTAGTCGGACTTTAAGTAGTTTTACAAAACAGGGTCCTTGTCTACTTGTCACAGAATTTAATGAAAAACTGTAAAATGTACTAAAAGTACTGTCCAAAATATTTTTTGGAGAACAATTTAAGTATAATAGACATTAAAAACAAATTTTGCTTTCAGTCTTTATATCCAATCAAAATAGTTTTGTCTTCCTCAGAAATGTCAAAGATTATATTTTTTGTCAATCGAACCAGGGTAGTGGAGCCTGGGAAATTTAACAGTCCTCATAGAGTTTCAAACTAATATCATGCCTACATTTATGCAAAAATTTCTTGGGAGGACCAATTTTTTATCATTTGGTTAAGAACTGTAAAAGTGGCGTACCATTGTTAGAGGAAAATGTAATCAAACCAACACCTCCCGGGTGGCACTGGATCACAAACTATCTGCCTTGTCCTTAGCTTTTAAACGTATCCCTTGAGTAAAAAAACATATACGGAGAGCAGTAGGCAGTAGGACAAGCAGTCTGGATAAAGCATGAATACTCGTGTTGTCAAACCTTGTAACCTTGGATTCAAAGGCCTTGAATCTGCGGGCTTTTGTTCCAATCCACCTCCATGGAAGTAATGTAAAATTCTCTAATTCTCGTTAATTCCAAGCAAAAAGTGTTGACACATGGAGACAAAAGTTTGCGATTGCAATGTTAGACTATCCATTGCGATATCCAGTGGACCCCT
Organism: Chironex yamaguchii; assembly: GCA_024741275.1. Lineage (NCBI taxonomy): Eukaryota > Metazoa > Cnidaria > Cubozoa > Chirodropida > Chirodropidae > Chironex > Chironex yamaguchii. Next base: position 6,035 of record JANTCA010075674.1, read on the forward strand.
ACACTAAATCGCGACACTTTATACCTTGCAACGATAACATCGAGTAAGAAAACAAAATTCATCAAGAGTCAGGTTTCAAAAACCTATTGCATTCACCGAAGCTCTGAAGTGTCACTATAGTTCTTAGATACGGAATAAGTTTAGTTATAGAGACAAATAGACTTCAGTTAGATATTTCGTATTTTATATCAGCCTTGATGTAGTCTAAGCATCCATTTACGGAATATTTTCAGGACAAAACTGTTATTGTGTTTTAAAGTGATCCTGGCGTGTATGAAAATATGAAGTATGATGTATTTTGATAATCTATGAACACTTTGAAAGAGATTTCATTTCTTTTACTCTTAATTCTGCTGACGTCTTATGGCTGCAAGTCCATAGATCATTTTAGCCAAATAAATGACTTGTGTGACATTTTTCAACAATTCCAACTAGAAGCAATCCGAAAGCACAAACCTCGGCAAAGCCAGTAGTGCCATTCAAACACACAACAAAGGTTTTCCCTACGATAATTTCATTGCTAGTGACTTTCATGAAAATATTGTTATCAAATCTGGTAACTGGTTAGTTCTCGCAAGCATTATAAAGGTTTTATTACCGAAAAAGTGATCCAGAATCCAGGATTTCGATTTGGTCATCCCCCAAACTTAAAAGTTTAGACTTTATCCAAGGTTGGACACATTCTGGAAATTTCGTCAAAATCCAATCATATGTTTTTGAGTTATCTTGCTAACGAACAGACAGAGAGGCAGACCGACAAACAGACAAGCAAAAGCCAACAAAAACATAACCTCTTAGTGTAGGTAATTAACATGAGGAACATTCTTTAATCCTCGTTAATGTAGAATGAATTTCGATTCTACTTTTAAAGAAGTAAGAGTAATTAATAGATACAATTTAAAATCATTAGATATTTTATCTCAAGGTACAACTCTTTTGCCGCTTGCTAAACGTCTTAAGCTAAACATGCTCAGTGGATTATTATATTTTTGAGAAAATAGATAACTGTGACATATTTTATTAGTAACTATTTTGGAGTCTTGAGGTGTGTCATCGTTTATGATTCATCTCAATCGAATACGTAGTTGACAGATATTGCAGGTCTTTATATAGACTACAAAGCATACATTGCAAGCCACCTAGTCAAGCAGCGGTTTCATAAAGATACAAGCTTTTTCCAATATGCAGATTAGGCTACGTCTTGATACTGGAAATTCCTTACCTTCTATCTCCAAATTTCAGCACTCAGAATTAACTTTACTTTGGTGTTCCTTTTAAATAAAACTAAGTACAAGTATATATAGAGTCATAAATATGTCAGAAGATATAAAAATGAATAACCAAAAATAATTAGCGATAAGTGTTATTTTCACTATTTATGTATGTGGAAAGCTAACAAAAATTGATTTTTTACATAATCGAAATACTAACCAAGTGTAAGAAAGCAAATTAGATTTTCTAAAAGTAGTTTCTAAGTTTCGAGTATGTATGATTTGAAATTCAGTCAACTTACGTCAATAGATACATAGGTTTCAGAACTGTCATCAAAGCTCAACTCGTGTGGTGTGTTTCATATTTTCTATTAAACACTATTTGTATTATTAGCCACTTCCATATAGAAAGTGTGTACTTGTATTGCTTCGTTCGTTCGTCCGTTCGTATGGTGCCTTGTCACATTCGGACATTCATAGTTTGGCTGCCGTAGCGTAAACGAGGCTAGAGAGAGCGTTTGAGTCTTAATCATTCATTGTAACATATTGTCCTTAGCATCTAATAAAATAAGCGAGTTTTTACACCGCCAACTTTAAGCAGTACTTTTTACATTTCAGATTAAAGTTTGTTCTTACGCTGCTAAAAATCTTAGTAAGTATATCTACGGTCTTGATTCTTTTTTCCAAACAAGCCACTGTTATCAAAACAACTAGATTTTGAGCTTAACCATCAGTTTGGCTTGTACTAACGATCACATAACTGCTGATTATTTTCGTGCATTCGTTTTTTCTTTTTCTGTGTTTTTTAAATTCCTGTTTATCAGCTACATTTTAAAGCTCCTGTTTGTATCTGTTGTATTTATGCTATTGTCCTTTGTCCGTCTTCTGATCTCTAACTCTGCATCGTTCCCAGTTCCCAACTATGTAACACCTACATGTGTCCTTCCCAAGCTTTCACTTATCCGACACTGCGTATTGCATAACACCATCATGCTCAATAAAACATTTACAAATTGGATTGTTACTAACATGGTCAACACTTTTTCGTGATCTCAATCAAGATTTGCATCCGAATATATTAAATAATCATAACATCTTCGGCACTGGTTTACTATTGTGGCGAGAAAGCATGATTTTCTGTGGTTAACCAGAATTTCGTGACACGTCTATCGCGTATTTGATATTTTCTCTAACGAATTAGGCACGCAGTGCACAATTGAAAAATTTAAAGCACAGCTAGCAAGAGAAAAACAGAAAAGTCGACAGCAAAGTTTCTTAGATCCTAAGGAGACCGAGAACCAAATCAAGTCAGGAACTCAAAACGCCTTTTAATTTTTACACTACTAAAAACTCGAGAAATGAGAAACCTTAGCTCAAACAAAACTTTTGGTTATTTAACATAGATACAGTACAGTATCAGTGACACATGGAGTGAAGATATTAATTCATGTTAATTGATTGAGAACGACAGTGGTTACTCTATAACCAATAAAGAAGACATCATGGTATGAATGAAATACCAGAAGCAAATCTTATTGAAAGTGTCAGGGTTTTTTATAAAGGATCTTGCCATACTACTCCTGTGGATCTTAAGCCCTGTATTCAGGAGCAGGAGAGAAAATGTTGTTATTTGGCATAAACATGTTTTTGTATATTACTAATATTACTAATCTGATACTGATCATTAAGTAAGTGAGGAAAGTAGACTTGATTGTTGATCCTTTGCAGTTGGGTGTTGTGAGTACAGTATGCTACGCCACCTCAGTATGGATACTTACGACATAATATACTGTGGTGTACTGTTAAACTACGTCAAAAGAGTCGCCCAGATCGCTAAGAACTTGCGCTTTCAACAAAAACACTGAAGGAGTCCTACTCCTCTTGCTTTCAAGATTTAAGACATCTTTTACACGCCAGGAGTTACGAGCATATAGAGCACAACTGCGTCAATCAAAGAACCCTCTATATATGTGGTTTACTGATGACCTCATTCTGGCACTAATCTTATAAGCAATATGGTAGAAATAGGATATTTTATCAGTATACGCAGAAGAAAAATGGAGGGGGGTGGGGCAGATCAACCATGTTGCACAATTTTTTTTGTAAAAACGCAACAGAATTGCTAACAATGGTCTCATATGCTTCGTTGTAAAACACTTCCCGTAAAACTAAGTTCACGAACTCACAGTTTGCCTGCGTAGATGAAAGTGCAACTAGTTGAGATCAGTGACAAACTAGTTTAGCAATCAGCCTAAATTGTTAATGCCAATGATCAATTGAAACCAATGGGTGGAATAGACTTGGAGCATTGAAGAATTGATTAGCTGCTTTTATTTGGTACAAGAAGCCAAATACGCTCTTAATTCGTTATAAAATTGTCCCCGCAGATGGAAATTTCACATATCGTCAGAATTAGCTGCTAAGTTTATCAAGTCCCAATAATCGTAAATGTTGAGGATTCTTCCAATTCCCGAGGCTTCCGATACATGAGAACGTACAAAAACATACATACCAGTCTGTTTCCCACGACCCAGTCGCATGTCACAAGAATGTAAAATTCGGAATTGTTTCTATTTTCTATTTAATTTGTAACTTAACAGTCATGTTTGGAGAAAAACCCGGTCCATCCGCAAATTTTGCACACACAAGGCCTTAAATCCGCTGATAGATCAATATTTTGTTCAAAAGGGTTATAATGTCACGAATTTCTTATCTTGCAGACCAGTCCGATGTTGCAAAGGAAGAGAACACGTTTTCATTTTCGTTTTTATTTTCACTTCTAATAAAGCCCTTGTCTCAACTTTTAAATTCGTCGAGGAACCCTCGACGAGTGCAATACATGGTCATGCGTAAACAGAAACAAAACCTATAATAGACAGAATATAGATTTGACTCTTATCTCTTAAGTTTTTGCTCTGGCTCTCCTTCCCCTTGTCAAAAGAACCGATTTTCAATTTGCAAGTGCCTTGACCTGCCCTCCAAAGTCGTTTTATGCCGAATGTAGATTTTTTGCTCATTTGTAATTAATGCTACCTTACGCAAGCTTGCAGAGTAATCGTGAGCAAACAGTGATCTTTCATGGGTCCTGTTTTCATTGCCCAATCTAGTAGTCATTTTGGGTTATTGTTTGTTTTGTACATAATGATTTCTGTACAATAGAGTTAGATATAAGTACTGGATTATACCGAAATTTCAAAGCTGGCACATTAATTTGGTGCACTTGAACAAAAGTCATTGTTTGATTTTCTTTGACATTCAAGTCTGCTATGTAAAACTCGCTTTTTTAGGTTCTTTGTAGTAAGTAAACCTGTTTCTTCTCTCTATAGTACTTTCAGTTTGCTTTCGATTGGACAGCAGACAACCTCATGTCAAACGTACTACTTCCCTTCTACTTGTTGATAAGCTTTAATCATTTCTGATCATTTGGGCACCTCTTTCCCTCTGCAGATATGGGCAAACGTCGAAGCTTCCTTCTTCTTGTTGCTTCCAATAATCTCTCTTCCTTCCCAATCAGTCTGTCAACTTTATTTAGCACATCTTCATTTGTCTGCTGGTCTTTCCTGGAAATATTAAGCATTCTGCCTCAGAATCGCATTTCAATCACCGTTAAAGACTTCTTGTTGAATACTCCTCTTAAAAAAGAGATTTTCAACAAAGTCAAATTATTACACAACTTGAAAATTCCCTTTTAGGAACTCATAAGGTTTAGCACAGTAATGGAGCCACGGAAGGAATTGGGAGACTAGTCTCCCCAATTTTCCCCAAAGATTGTCCTTGGATTAATACTATGTAAAAAACTATAAGATTGCTTCAAAAACACTCTTGAGCGATTTGAATCCGGAGAAGCTCCTTGTGTTAGGTTAAAGATTAAGTTAAAGATTTTTCACGGACACAACGAGCTCTTGTCCCCCAACATTTTTTTCGGTTGGCGCCGCAACTTATTTAACTAAGTATTTACATGTTCTGTTTAACACTTTGTCTCTGTTATGTTGGTCAATATTTCCCTACTAAGAAAAGCTGATCTCACGAGCAAACGTTATTTACTTCCGAGGTAAATTGTAAGGAAGTTGGTCGGCTCAGATGCATTGAAAAAGCTTGAGGTCATTAATATGGCGAAATTGAACCATGTGCTGGCCTCGTTTCTCACAAACAATTGTTTCCCTAACTTTCAGCCTCATTTCCTTTACCATCTGGAAGTCAAATAGCTAATGGAAACCACGACAAGAACTTCATTCCTATTAGGAATTGATTTCTTCTTTGAGCATGCCGATGAATAACCTAATATTGAAGTAAGGAAGAGAGGTAAACATAGTACTTAGTCAATAATGTGATGTTGACCACGAGGCTAAACGATGAGGTTCAACAACTACAGTTGGAGTTCCTCGGTCAATATTTCGACCGGTCAGTTCAGCTCGTCAAGCAAGCTGTCACTCGGTAGTGTCGTAGTCAGGAAGTTTAAGAGACTAGTTTTACCTTTGCATCGAACTTTTAAAAGATTTGTGGTTCTCACTGGGCTTGGAATTTTAGTTTTTCTCTTGTATGTCGTTATACTTGAAAGATATCTTAGCAAACGTGTTCACAGGGTGCCAGTTATCGATTCAATCGGCCGACTACCCATCAAAGAACAGGGAAATATCACCAGACAAAGATATGGATTTTACAATATTCTCATTGAGCCCAAAAAGTCAGAACAACATTTATTTTTTCTAATTCTCACATCAAGTAGCCCTTGGGATGTTACACATCAGCTTAATAGGGCGGCCATAAGGGAAACTTGGGCGAAATGTAAAACTGAGGAGATCGACGCGCCCAGTTCAAAGAGACGACTGTCATGTCGGCAAGTTTTTTTCATGGGGAGAACTCACCAAAGTCAGTTGGACGGAAGAATCTCAGACGAGGCGAGCCAATTTGGTGATATTATTGTAGGGGACATGTTCGATACTTATCGGAATATAACACATAAACTATTGCTTGCACTGAACTGGGCAACAAAACAGAATTTTAAATACCTCCTCAAAACGGACGATGATATCTATGTTAATATCCCAAATCTGTATCTTTGGTTGACATCACCTGAGACTGACCTACCAAAAGACCTTTACGGCGGAGTTCTATACAATGGTATAGTGGTAAGAGACCCAAGGCACAAGCATTTCGTCAAGCAAGAAGATTTTGGCGAATCTTACTACCCTCCCTATGTGAAAGGGTCACATTTCATACTGTCAGGACACCTGGTTCTCAGATTAATTCAAGCTTCAACACGAGTTAGACGTTTTAATATAGATGATGCATACATTGGAATAGTGCTTAATAAGATAAAAGTGTTTCCTACCAACATTAATAGATACATTCAATTTAAACACGTGAATTTGATGACTGAGCTGCTCCACCATTGTGACTTCAAGTGGATTCTTAGTTTAGGAGATGGACTTAATCCTGGACAGCTTCATACGTTACATAAACAATTCTTGTTACATTTAAATGAAAATTCATGGATGTGTTACAATTTACCCCCCATTGCTTTCCATCTGTTCTTAGTACTATTTTTAGTGGGGATTCTCCTTGCAGTTTTTGGAAGGGAGCACTATTCATAAATTAATTGTCACATATTAGGCTTGTTCAATCCCTATTCATGCAAAGTATGTTAAAAGTTTTGAAGCTAGAGGTAGGCATACAAAAATTGGAGTTAAAAACTGATATAAAGCTTGTGGTAATCTCATTCCAATAACATGTTTTTGACAATATTGCATGTTTTAGAGTATCAATTGAAAGTGACATAGCTATAAAAGTTGAAAAGTTTCCTTGCTGAATAGGAATGTGGCATGCATATTAATGTCAGTGCTACAGCTTTACAAAACACAGTCTAAAAGGAGGCAAACGTGTCTTTCAAAAATTTTAACTGTATTTATAAAAGAATTCTGCTTTTACAATGTCTGTATTTGGTTTAAGGGGAAAACTGCATTATATAGGCTATACTAAATTGCCTGAATGTAGAAAACAAGATGGTGCTGATATCCAAAGCTGTAGTTTCATTCAAGGGATTGTGCAAGGTAAAGCGTAATATCTAATACACAAGTGTTTTCTCTGATTCCCATGTTAATAGGATGTTTTGGGATGGGATTCTCTGTTTAGGTGGATGTTCAGTGGTATAGTTGTATAGGATGTGTTCAGTAAATGGTTTTAAGCAGAAATGATTAAACAGGGATCAATTTGTTGTTCGGGTTTCACTTGTTTGTTTTGACATGGTCAACATATTTCATGTTGTATTTGTTTGTATTATATATGATATTTTCTTGATAGTATTTTTGACTGATCCAAGTAAAAAGACAACATTAATGTGTGATTTATGAAGTGAACTTGTAAATAAATGGAAATATTTGAGTTTTGGTCACCCAAATAGGGTTGTGGATTTTGTAGATTAGTAGCGAAGTGTGTTAATATTTTAAATCTCATGCTTTGTTAATAGTTAGAATTTGCATAAAAGTTGTTTAAAGATCATTCTGAAGATTAGTCTAGATGCAGTTTGTTGATGTTTTGCTTGAATGATTCTGTGCCACAGGCAAGTATTTTTTTGTTTCATTGGCCAGATTTTAAATCATTTAGTTGTATTAGTGAATTTATATTACAAATTATTGAATATGCTCATCTTTAGTTGCAGATAAACAGCACTGTTAAAAAGACATTTATTATTGAATCAAAGTGTGGAAAATTATGTTACTATCCCTAGTTAGTATTGCTTTGTAATACGAGGGTATTAAATGTGTCAGATTTATATAGTGGCTTCTTCTTTTTGTTAAGAGGAAAGATAGAACTTATATCTTGATTCTTGAATTCAAATTCAAAGTTCAAAGAGCAAAAGGCAAATAAGCATTTCTCTATGGTTATCAGGAACACAATTATAAATAGGTTGACTATTTTTGTTAAGAAATGGTATTGTCAACAGCATTACTTTATCAGGTATGAGAGTAGATGGTTTTTCATTTGGAAGGCTAACTGTCTTTGTTCTTATACATATAATATTTATGAGCAAGATAAAACCTGAGAATTTTTTATTTACATCAGGCTTTTTGCTTTTGTTTCATGTTCTCAATTATCTTGAGTATCTGTCCAGACTTTTTGCACTATCTTCCTCAGAAATGCTATTGCAGTTGCTAACGATAATGGTAGTATGTCCATTATTTAGTTTGTATTCTACTTACCACATTAGTACATGACATACTGATTGATTGGTCAATTAGACTTCAAGAAATTGACCTTCTCAGCTAATATTTGAATAGCAACCTTATCAATTAAATGGTGCCTTTCGGATGTCGCTCTGATAGTATAACACTTCATTCAAGTTAAATTACGAAAGATAATCACAATGTGACAATATGATGACAATATTATTTACTTTATATATGTATTCCTTCATAGCATAGACAGAATTTATATTTGATATTTTGATGTAAGTCTTCCTACATTGAAACATCGAGTGAAAAGTTCTGCTTATTTAATGAAGAAGTATTTTGATTATAACGAACAATGATAATTGGACTGGTGTAGATACACTTGGACTTTGACAAACATTGATGCTCACATCCACATTTTTTTTCTTTTTCAGTTAATCATTTTTTATGTTAGTGTCTGTTTGTTTTTACCTTAAAAGTTTCTGTTTTTCTGTGCTTGTACTGCTTTTCTATCCATCTTTTTGTAGCTTTGCTTGTTGTCTTTTGTTGCTATTCTGATTTGTTCTTTCTATGTTGCCCCAGTCTTACTACTACTACTACTACTACTACTACTACTACTACTACTACTACTACTACTACTACTACTACTACTACTACTGCT
>JANTCA010075685.1:0-13148 GCA_024741275.1 Chironex yamaguchii
GTAACGGCCTTCATTGAGATACGTTTTACAGCCCGCCACAATATGGAGGAGAGACTCTGGTTGAAAGCAAAAAGAACTATAGATACCCAATACCTCAAGACAGACTGGCCATCAAATTCGTCGTTGAGGCCTGAGAAGGAAAAGGTTCAATATCCACGCCTGTTCAATTAAGTAACACACTCACAAAAGCTGCTCCTGAAGGTCATGAACACAACGCCAGCTACATTTGTAACTGATTGAAAGCTTCCAACGATTAAGCAAAACCTAAGCTGAGCAGGGTGTCTTAAATGACATGGAAATAATACAAGCTAGTATAGACATCTTGCTAAAACAAGACCCAAGAATGTCGACTACAAAGAGTTGGTTAAACACCTCCAAAAAGCATAGAGATGCTAGGAAGGCAACATATCAAGTACAATACAATTGGTGAATTTACATCTGGATTTCTCTCCATTGAATTACAAAGGAGAAAGTACTAGGCATAATAATCAAAATCAGTTAGATATTCCATCCATTGAGAAATGACATCTGCAAAATTGGAATACATTTGTGCCCAACAGTGGAAAAAGATAATACACTAGTTGACGTTAGGAGAGATGCAAGGAGAAGCAAAACACAGAAAGAAGGACAAAAAAAGCGCTAATAGATTGAGCTGTGTTTAGGACAGGTGATAAAATATCAATTTATTAAGTCAAGTATTAATTATGAAACACAAGAACGTAGCAATGCGAACTGAAAGTCAGAAAAACCATAAAAAAAGTGCGTACAACGTAAATATATATACAACTTGGGAAATATCAGCAAGCCAAAAATCAAAACTAAGCTACGTAGAGAAATTATCGTAAAGGTAGTTTACACACTTTATCATGGAAATTGAAGCCATTTAAAAAAGTTTCGACTACATTAACTGGAAATGCAAGCTTACCTTTTGTGTGACATCAGGCTAGCACTGTACTCTAAAAGTAGGAATTCCCGCATGTCCAGTCCCAAACTAAAATACAGGGGCACATTTTTAACATAGGGTTGCTTAGGTAGTCAACGCAGGCGATACATCATTAAATGTACTTTCGATATTTACAAATGACCACCAACATTTTACTTAAAACTTACAAAAAAACAGCCATAAATGGATAACCTGCAAATACTAAAAGAGTCGCTCGAAAACCCGTTTGCAAAACAAAAGACACCTTTTTCCATGACTAGAGGATTTTCGGGGTTGGCTGGCTGGCTAAGGCCCAGTTTGGACGTCGCTCTTGTGTCAAATTTCCGTCCTGTGAAATTCAATGTTATACTTAAATCTATGACAAATTTATCGTCTAAATCCAACACTTAATAAAGTTGACTCATGTTTATAATGCACTGTTAGATTATCTAACATAAGAGTGACTGGCTTTAGGCGATGGATTTCAGCTGAGTTAGGTCTTGGTTCCTAATTTGGAAATGTCTAACTAAGAAGTTATTTGTGCCTCAAAATCAACACTAACTCCTGAACGTAGTTGAAACGCGATGTAAAATGTGACGCATACATTGGAGACGCTCTTCTCCCGAGACTGTGTCAGATTTTGGATAATTGAGTTTAGCTCGACTGTAATGCAACGACTAAACTGGGCGTACGAATACCTCAAACATCTCTGTTGGACTGCTTAGCTACGTGGCTTTCGTCTTCCGCATAGATAATCCTCATGCTTTAACTAACTGGATATGATACTTCGTATATATGTTTTAAAGTGGGTGAGTATTTTAAACACCTAGGATCCTGAAGTAATCGTGGTGCTGACCACACCCAAGTGCAAATTTGATGGTCCTAGTTTCTTATTTATAAAGGCCTCTAAAACATACATTACCAACAATCAAGTGTCAACAAGTTACAAAACGTATGAGACAAGCTAATCTAGAATCCTGACAAGGAAACTAAATCTACATTTCATGAACGGTCTCCAGGCAAATACTTCGTTCAAGGCATCTATCCTAACAACTGAGCCCAACAGTCTAAGCAGAAAAACGATGCAGCTGAAAGGACCTGGTTTTTATCTTGAGCCATCACACTATTCCGTTAATGACCAATTCTCACGTCGTCGTGCCTGTCCAGTATTGCACATGTCGCTTGCCTGGAATCTGTCATAAAGAAAACTCAATCAAACTAAACAAAGACATCGCACACACTAAATAGAGGAAAAGAAAGATGATGAGTGTCACTTACTCGGAACGTCTTCCTTCCAATTGTCCGGCATGATAAAGTAGATCAGTAAGATGAGCAACAAACCACCAGTTTGGAAACGTTTCACTAATGAAGGAAATAAACAACGAGATGTTCCTTCATCGAAAATCGAATACTAAGTATTTGATTAACAAAGGAGGTCTGGGGGAATGGCTGTGTCTTAATCATTGCATTGTTTCAGTAACTAAGCAAAGACAGGCCTAGACTTTTGCAATGAAAGCTACATGGGCCACTGGTTGAAAAACATTTAACAGAGAAGAGGGCAGTCTCCAACACTGACCACGTAAAGGGGTTAATAGTTTTGGGTTACTTACTCTTATATTGTGCGATTATTAATACTATCGCAGCTCAGGCTCATTTCTTCCTGTAATTTGCACAGTGTTTAAAACTCTGTGGGTTGTGTACTTGCGATTTTAATGTAACCGCAGAAAACCGAGGAAAATAAGTGTGCGTGTGCCTACATACATCGAATAGGTAGGTTCAATGGGAATAAGCGCGACGAGATCATTGTCTAAGCAGCAGCCAATAAGACTTTCTGTAAAGACATTTAGCTTTCAAACATATAAGAGGACTTGGCAGGACAGAATTGTGTTACTGAATGCAAAGCTAAGCGTATTCTTTCCTGTTTCTAGTGAGAGCTTTCTGTTCGTCTTTCTACTTTTACACAATAACTTCTTTGCTTGTTTAATTAAAGACAAAAAACAAACAAAGACAAAAGACAAAAAAAACAAAGAAAGTACCAGTAACAACAAACAGGTATCTACAAAAGACATATCTACATAAAGTAAACGATTAAGCTTGGGAAACTTCGAAGAAATGGTACTGCTTACTACGTTGGTTTTCATTACAGTAAAGCATGCAACAATTATTATATACGAATATATTGGAATTATGATACGCATTATTCAGAATCGAGGAACAGCTAACAAAGGAAAAAAATCGAAATTACACGAAAGCCCCCATCAACTCCCACTCTGGTCACAACTACGAAACACTTCCTGCCACCAGTAACTAGGTTTCAAGCTGTTGAATTGTTAATTAACTTGCACACTCCTTTTTCAGCTTTGCAGTTCTTAAAGGCGATTACTGCAAAATAAAAATGGGAATGAGAAATTAACCTGCACTTCCTTATGACTTTATGGACATCAAATTCCATGGCAGCAAGAACAATATCGTCTAATTGGGTAAGCAGCGAGGATCCATTGAGTGACTCTATACAGCTCTGCAAGTTTAAAGACAAAGAGAAACATTTATATAAAAAAATAATTCGTCAATATCGATTGAAGTTTAGAGCAAACAATCTAACTGAAATCTACTTTAGACCTGCATGAAGGACAATGTTCCAGCACATATTACTACAAGATCACATCTTAAAGAAGGCAGCACGCATGCAAATCCTATTAGGCATGGTACCATCTGTATATTGCCTGCATCGGGCCAATACATAAATATGACAGCGTCTTGTCTGTTAGAAAAGAGCTATCCCGTAAAACTGAAGCTACGAAGGCAGATAGTAAGACTCTGCAAGCTCTTTCACAATGTTAACCAATTCAGCATCAGAAGATCTTTAGCCTGCCTTCGTTGACTCAGGAAGTACAAAGGTTTTAGATCTTCAACCTCGTCAACGTGATTATTCCATACAAGCGTATTACAGAAGATGACCCAAAGTATTTTGGCTTTCTGAACGGTATTCAAAACGTGCAGTAGAATTTATCAGCCTGCGAACTCTTTTTCAAGTTTCCATATGACTAATGTCCTACAATCCTTCAGACCAAGAGGTGTTAACTAATATGGATTCACCGAAGTATCAAACACCAAAGACAACTTGTCGTACAAATTTTCAGCTTTACTTTGTCAATTCTAAGGCTATCGAACTTTCTGTATTTAACATGATTTCGTATCAAATTTAAGACTAAAAGTACGTCTCTGCCAAACTATGGGAACACGTTCGTTAGTTAGAAAATATAGGTCACTCTCATGTAATTTGTTGACTTTATTTGCATGGATCTTACATTGTTGAGTTTATATGTCATTAAAGGAATGTTTCACATGTTTCATAGCTTTACTAGTGACACTAAAAAAACCAAGTCCTATCGCCACACTTGTATAAAATGTGTATTTTTTAAATTTTTTGGTGTTATGGTGTCGAAGAGTGTAGCTTTGTTTTTAAATTAAGACTCCTCTCAACCTAAAATTGGCACTTTGAACCAAAAGAATCTACGTCTTAGTCTAAGAAATTTCAGTGTATCTTTTGTTTTTTCACGTCTTTCCGTTTCCATGATGATCACGGTAGTTCCTCATCATTATAACAATAATGCTGTTCTCAATGGAATCGCGCATAAATAAACTACCACTCCTGGTGAGCATAAGGATGACCCAATAAAAATCTGTGCTTGCAACAATTAAGCACTACATGAATAAGCACCCAGTTAGTTTTTCTTTGGCTCGTGAGGATGCAATACGGTAAGTTGTTTCGACAATTCGACGATCAGTCGATTGGTACTTATGTCTAAGTTGAATAAGCACATACAATCTAATCTAGCAATTTACTTTGTGGTGTGGTATAGATCGTCAAGTCATTAAAATGTAAGACTTTAGTTCCTAAAACTCTGAATTTTGTGATCGTGGTTTGAGTCCACCTCCAGACATCACATGTAATGTAAGGAAAGTTGCACAATCAATGTAATTACCAACGTTACGAGCGGTAGTCACATAGGATTCTTAAATCAATCATAGGCCATTCAGTGGCTCCCCTACAGTACGTACAGAAACCTCTCCAGGAAAGTTGAATCCATGTATGCATTTTGAGCATTCAATTATTTACTGTACATTCCCTTTCTGTGGAAAATCTTCGCAAGCAATCGTGTTTAAGTGGATTTGACGACCCACTCACAGAAAAACCCATACCAGCACATAAATGAACAACTTTCTTTAATTATAAGTAGGGGGCTAGTCCCCCTGCAACCACCACAACTCTAGATTTCGGTTTGCAAGACACACAGAATCCAGCAGATGACTATAAATGTATTTTGAATACACGAAGTACATGCTGAACTACTTCAGATTTGGTCCTATCTATAGACGTCAAATGTACTCATGCAATGGTTCGTAAACTCTTTTAAGGACACAGCAATTCACCACGTCGCAGGTTTGGATTGAGATTACAGGATAATTCATTACAAAGATAAAAATGTTACAATTTGTATATGTACAAAAACATGATTGAAAGAAAATGCGACATAAAAACTAATTACAACTGACAAATAATTGAAAACAACTAACGTCAGATTTTGTCACACGACGATGTATAACAGGCTTTTTTACAACGGCATCAGCTGCCAACTGACTGTTGCAGTCTTGTAAAATTCCTCCTTTATCTCATTTATTTAAATCTGAATGCTACAACATTACCATAAATGGAAAGATCTATTTTTAAATATCATTTGATCACAAAAATACTGCTAAATATGGTCTATTACTTTCTATATAAATTTCAATCCTAAAAATAGGGGCAAAAATGTCTCTTAAAATGTCTCAAATTTCAATATTTGGTAACAGACTTAAAGCGGATCCGCACCTTTTTCAGTTTTAACAAGTATTTTTTAATGACTTGAAAATGACTAAAATCTGAAAATTGGTCAAACCATTTTCTTTTTTTAAGCATTTAAAGTTCATAAAATCTATTGTTCTAATCAAACAATAGTTTTCACAACCGCGTCTTCTAGACAGACTGGGCTCTAGTTTGTGTGACGTCTAAGCAGGAATAGGCAAAATTTTCTATAACAAAATCTCATAAGAAAACGCATAAATGACCGGAATTCTGTAGGACTTTTTTCCTGAGAAAAGAAGATTCCCAACAGATGCAATGTGGCTGTTTGCAGCCGTACTGCAAATGTTAAAAAACGAATTATTTCACACAGGATTCCATTTTACGGAGGCAATCGACCTGAGGCAATAAAGAGGAGATGGGTTGATTTTGTGAAATTGAAAAGGGTATGGACAGACACCAAAGGGGCTACGATTTGCTCCAGACATTTCACTCCAGACAGCTTCAAACGTAGGTTTCACAAGCTACCAGGACAAGAAAAACCCTGTATGCCAAGGCTTATTGAAGATGATTTTGGATGTGAGGCTTTTCTGACCGATTGTACAATGCTCTTATTACTGCTGAGGTCACCCAGTTGAAATTCAGTTTGCTCAGCAGAAATGGCATGTTGCAATAATTCTTGTAGAGTGTGTCCATCCCTCATTGCCTTTTTCTTTAGGATTGGATCCTTACAATGATTCACTAAACGTGATAGCTGCACCAGATCGATAACCAGCTCCTTAGTAAGTTCACTTAAATTAAGGTCAGAAATACATGCTTTTACTC
This sequence comes from Chironex yamaguchii, assembly GCA_024741275.1. NCBI lineage: Eukaryota > Metazoa > Cnidaria > Cubozoa > Chirodropida > Chirodropidae > Chironex > Chironex yamaguchii. The sequence goes on from JANTCA010075685.1 coordinate 6,591, forward strand.
CAAGATTAAAGCTATCTACTGATTCACTAGGACCTTGCATAACTTAGTGTAGCATGTTCATGAGATATATACGTTTAATCTTTGGTTTAAAGTAAGTATTTAAACGTAAACAATAGCAATTTGAATCAATAGCGGTGTTGTCCAAACGTTTAATAAGTTTCCGACCATCTTGGCCTATGTAATGCCTTAACAAATTGTATTTCTCGGCTTACGTTCATGGCTAACACCGTGGCCTCGAACTCTTCTAGCCAACTTCCCATTTTTGGCAACACTAGGGTCATCAACAATCTTAAACGGCGCAAAGACCAGTAACTGTATAGCCTATTTTCTTCAAATCGTTTGAAGCGGACGTACTTGAAAGCAGGAAACAAAACTTATTCAAACTCGCCCAGAACACGTGTGTATTTAAATCGGTGTCCAAAGTTGAAGTTACCAATAAATTGGAGTGGCAATGCGGTGTAAATGATTAAGGAACAGACAAACGACGGAAAGACTTGGCAGAAGAATAAGGTGGAAATAATTCACCAAATCCAAAACGTTCCAGGAATCGGACGTGATGAATTACAACATCGGCAGGCAAGTCTGGCGTGAAAGACGTACATGCGACCTCTGTTGTCACTTTTCCCTTTACCAGTTGTCCTCGTCGCCAGTGTTATGTTCTGTCTTTATATTTCGGAATGTGTGATCCTTAGATGACTATATTTGTAGTTTCATACTTTACTTAACTACTGGTATGATCATTACAGGCGTATGGTACACACTGAATAGCATGCTAATTACATGGGATTTTGGGGACACTAAATCAATCAGAGCCGCCGTGGTATAGTGGATAAGATGACCAGAGGTTGCGAGTTCGAAGCAGCATCACCACAAACAAAATACCGTTGGTGAGAGAAGATAACGGGAGCCCACTCTCCTTAAGAGCTCACTTCCTAGTAAATTCCTTAACCCTGGCATGGGAGTCAGCTACGCTCAATAACGAGTATGCTACAAAAAAAAATCATATGACTAACAACTATCCGGTGCAATACTAATTGTTGCCTAATCAAAGTAGTCTCTTATTCAGATTCATACTTACTACATTTCAACTTCTGTTAACTTACACATTCACGGTGTAAACTTTGTTTACAAATTTACCCGTTCCTGCTCAGCCGTCATGTTTTCACTCGAATCCAGCCCCCTTAGTGCGCGTTCCTTCTTAAAATTCTAGATTTTGGGGGACGTTCTACGTGCTTTTGGCCATAGAAAACAGAAAAATAGGGAATTGATTTCTACGACCCCAAATTACCCAGACAAGTTAAAGTGAAAAACGTTTAGGTCCACTTTAAAAGGCTTGTTCTAAAGTCTGATTTAATTTCAATTTTAGGTCTTCTGAGACTATTTGTGATCATATTTCGCAATTATCAAGCCATGTTCCAGAAAACATTTTGTTACCTAAATTGGAATATTAAAAGTCTAGACATGTTCATAACATGCCCCCACTCATGAAAGAAGTGGCAAACGTCTTTCATTACTCTATATCACTATCGGCTGCTAAGAGTAAATACAGTTTTGTAATCGATCTCTGGTATATTCTAATAGCTGTTTACTTTGACAGTTCGAACTAAACCATCTTTTCCTGGGCACACACATATCACCTTCCCCATTTTCCTTTTGGAATTTGTTCATCGATGATGGGTACTACATCCGCAACTCAAATCTTTCTTTGTGGCTCATGCCATTTTTGACGACTTTTTATTATCGGCAAATAGTCATGAATCCAGTTGCTCCAGAAGGAATTCACCAACGTTTGTACCAACTTGAATCACAGTCTCAAGTTACACTTGTCGTCATATGGCCCTTGGGAAGCAGCACTGTTTGCTCTCCCAAGTAGTAAATGGTTTGGTGTTATGTAACATCCATCACCCGAGTCGGATGACATTGGTCCAAGTGGTCGAGAATTTATTAAATTTTCGACTTTGCAAAGGTAGGTTTGAAACCCCTCAAGTGCAAGTACTTATACTCCACCATGGTGTGGTGCTTTTGGAATGCTAAATCTCTACTTGATTCCTTTGTCTGCACAAAATTCCTCCAACATCTTGACATCGAAACTCTCAACCATTTTCCGCAGCTCCTTTTGTGCACCAACAAAGTTTCTTCCATTGTCTGATACCACTTGGTTGGGTTGGCCACGTCTTGATATGAACCTTGTGAAGGCTTGTAAGAAAACTGGTGTCGACATATTGGAGGTTATTTCAAGATTAATTGCTCTACTACTAGAGCATGTAAATAATACAGCATAACACTTTTCACTATGATTTCATCCTCCAACCTTTACTGTTATGGGTCCCAAATAGCCCCGTGCTATAAAATGGAGGAATGAATGGTTTTAGTCTTGTTGGCCATTTGTTGCTGCTGAGCAATTATTCTGAGATGATGACATCTAACACATTGGGAGACTTTTTTGGCAAGATTTCTTCCTCAATGAATCTCATATCTGAGTCTTGATTCCCTCTGGGGTGCCAGTGTGTTTCACCTGTTCATGACTGTTTTTTTATTATGAGATAGCTGGTATGACTCCCATATGGAAGTAACACTGGATGGCGTCATTCTGTTGATTCCAGCCTCTTCACCACTTGCTCTGAATTATCAGTTAGGGTACGTGGATCCTCCTCCCAGGGTAAAGATATTTCATACGATACTCCTTCTTTTGGCAGGAAGACTGCAACAAAGTAGCTTTTGGCAGCTCGATCTTCTCATGATCCAGTAGACACTTTGCAGGTACATGAGTTGGCCTTTCCTCCAAAGCTTTCTTTCTTCAAAAGAGCTGTAGTGTCTCAATCTTGAAGTTTACAACAGCATTTTCGTCATTAGAACCGTCTGCAGCATGTACTATGTGGCCTAGGGTGGCCCATTCAACTGCAGCCTTCACAGCAACTGGGGTTTCTTCTCCTCCAAATCTAGTCTCGCCGACTTGTAGATGAGAAAAGTCCACTCACAACAGTATGCCAACTGCTCCAGCTTTGTATGATACATCAATATCTTTCAGATGTTGGAATTTCCCTATGTTAGTCTTCTCGATGGCTCTGACGTCATCACAAATATGTTCCAACTCCACAACAGAGATTCTGTAACTTTCGTTGTCTACCCTTACTGCCTTCCATCTTCAATGTCAGTTTCCTACTTCCTCTTCATATCGACCTTCCACCAATGACTGACAGACTAACATTGGTTGACTTTGCCTGAAGTCCTAATCCTTTTGCAACTCTTTGTGAATGAGAGACACTTGGACTCCAGTGTCAATCATCAGGTTTCCTTCCTTCCTGCTTCCGTTTGTGCAATGAACAATAACTCTCATGACTGGCAGCAAGATATTGCTATTGACTGACCTTGTGGCATTGGCAGTAGTAGTGGCAGCATTGTCACGTAGGAGTGGGCGGTGCTTTTTCTCACAACCATCTGCAGTACAAGTTGTCTTTTGGCGACAATCTTTGATGCCATTGCCATGTCTAAGGCAGCAAAAGCAGCACTTATTACTCTTACATTTTGTTTTGCTTTGAAGTCTGGGCAGTCTTGAAGGTTGTGCTTTATTCCAAGGCAACAGCAACAGTTATTGCCCTGGATGTCGTTTACTGATCCACCAACTCTGGCTTTAGATGACATCGTCTCCAGAGAGTACCTTTGGCTTTCCATTATACTCTCTTTTTCCAGCCATGCACTTAACCCTTGAACACTTCCGTCCACGTATCCTTCTCTGATGTCATGTCCCAAGCACTCCTGGTCCTGACCAGCCAACTTTTGAAAGATGGACTTTAGAAGCCTCTTTGACTGCAGGTCAGCATCACACCCAGCATTTTTCAGCTGGGTAACAACGTCTTGCACTGTTGCAGCAAAAGACAGAAATCCTGCTGCATCACCTTTCCTCTGCTGCTTCAGACTTTCGATTTCTTTATAGCAAACATCAGTCAAATGATCATTACGTCCCAAGGCGGAGTCTCCATGTGTCTTCATACACTTTGATGTTGCAGATCAGTTCTGCAGACACCTTGCTTAATCCTCCTTTCAGGACATGCAACTTTGTGTTTTGGGTAACATAGGCAACATTTCCATCAAGGGAAATATCTATTTTTACATTGTATTTATTTGATCACAAAAATACTGTTAAATATGGTCTATTATTTTCTATGTAAATTACAATCCTAAAAATGGGCGCAAACAAAGTCTGCGCCCATTAAATGTCTCAAATTTCCATATTTGGTAAATAGGTTAAAAAGGTTTCTTCTAAAGTCTGATTTAATTTCTACTCAAAACACAAAGGTCTTTTTTGAGGCTATTTTTGTTAATATTTTTCAATTATCAAACCATGTCCCAGACAATATTTCGTTGCCTCAGTCGGAAAATTTCAAGTCTGGACGCATTGACAACACACTCCATACAGGAAATTGTGCTAGTAAACGATAACCAAGTTGCCATATTTAGTAACCATATCTTCAGGAAATCATCGCGGGAAAACTCTTGTTAATTGAATACTAATACTGGCTTGACGGAGATTTGCTCTCTCAGAGTGCTTCTAGTTATTTGTTAACCCTTGAAATGGATCAACGAAAATGAAACTTGTCTCATCTCTAAAAGGTCATGTCGAGTCCGTTTACTCTTTATTACGTGTCAGAGAGGATCCAAACCGAGAATAAAGGCAACAGACGATCAACACACGGGACGTGTGTTTACAGACACACAGACAGAATATGTGAAAGGAATCAAAAGACTCGTATTGAGATGGAGATGAGCTAAAGTTTTTGAGTAATCGTAACTTCATTGTCTCCATCATCTGCAATAATTGAAAGACAGGGGAATAGCTATGAGTTTTCACTTTGGATTGTTTTAAATGAGATGCTTCTTCACAAGGTACAGAAGGTACCCTAGTACGAGTTTTGCTGGTCAATTGCTTTCCTTTAATTTGTAGATATAAAATACATATAATATATTACGACACACACATTCTGCCCACTGTTTACCAATGTAGCTTCAATTCATCGCTATCTAAATGCTCAAGAATACCTTACCACCGCATGAGAATGCAAATCAAATGTCTTGATAGTAGGCTCTGAAAACAGTAGTTTTGCAACCAAGTACTGATACCATGTATCACAAAGATGCCTGGAATATTAAAAGCATAATTAAAAACTCAAAAATGAAGCAAATCGTGATTAGCAATCATTTTCACCGCTTAAAAAACACGATATTATGCTTTCGCATTTGAATGAAATCTTACAGTAAAGAAAAAGTGATAACTTGCCCCAGTTCTCGGACACGACAGTAATTAAAAATTGTCTTTCAGGCTTTACGTTTCATTTTATCAGATATAAAGTAATACACCAAGCGGTAATCCTTTATTCCTGATATAGCAAATGCAATATCTCACATGCGGTTCTCTAACCGTGCTGTAACAGGTAACAACTGCTTTATCCATGTCGAGTACTTTGTAACCAGCATGTCGTAAACAGAATATTTAGAACTTGCTGGGATGTTTCACTGGCTCTACAGTACAAGGTAGTGTAAGATACAAAAAAATAAACTATGGAATCATCTACTTGTGATACAAGAATAGATCCTGCTGATTTTCACACTATTTCCTTATCCTACAGCTAATTACAATTAACACATATTCCTTGTATATGAAACTAGATATACAAGGAATGCAAAACCAAAATCAGAGCAGCAACACAGTACGATTAACATGATACAAGGGCAGAAAGAAGTCAATAACCGAAGTCAGACTCAAATAACAGGCGACAGCAATCACACAAGTACAACACGAATTTAATTTCAGATGTATGTAAGGACTCCGATACAAGAAACACAAATAGACAACATTTGAGAATAGTGAATGCGAACCTTCAGTCTAGGGATAACAAAGCAAACAATAACAAAAAAAAGACCAAATAGGCAACATAAGCACACGTCAAATCAACTACACTAGAGCGACTGAATAAAAATTCAATTATGCGATTACAGGTGAAGTAGAGGAACGAAAATACACGAGTACTAGAGGACTGCAATTAGACGAGTACAAGAAGACTGCAATATAACACAAGCACTACAGGACTGCAATTACATCAGTACTAGGAAAACGGGGTTACACGAGTACCAGAGGACTGCAATTCCACGAGTACTAGAGGACTGAAATTACACGAGTACTAGATGACCGAAGTTACGCAAGTACTAGGGGACTGGAGTTACAGAAATACAAGAGGACTGAAAATTACACGAGCACTAGAAGACCAAAGTTACACGAGTACTAGCAGACTGCAATTACACAAGCATTGCAGGGCTGCAATTACACGAGTACTACAGGACTGCAATTACACAGTACTAGAGCACCAGAGTTACACGAGTAGTAGATGACTCCAATTACACTGGTACTATAGGGCTGCAATTCTACGAGTACTAGAGGACTGAAATTACATGAATATAAGAAGACTGTAGTTGCACGAATATAAGAAGACTGCAATTACACAAGCATTGCAGGGCTGCAATTACACGAGTACTACAGGACTGCAATTACACAGTACTAGAGCA